>RJWM01010255.1:0-62137 GCA_004363535.1 Dasyprocta punctata
ATCATCAATACCTACTATGAGAACCTACATTTTAATAAGATGAAAAGCACAGAAGAAACAGACAGACTCCTAGACACAAACTGCCAAAACTAAACCAAGAAGATATAAAAATTCTAAATAACCTGATATCAGCCAATGGAATTGAAATGTAATAAAAAAAATTACCAACAAAGAAAAGCCCAGGCCCTAACTAATGCTGATTTAGTGAAGAACTAATACCATTAAGGCTGAACCTCTTTAAAGAAATTAAAAGGGGAGCAATCCTTCCAAAATCATTTTTGGAAGCAAATATTACCCTGATTTCAAAACCAGAGAAGAACACAACCAAAAATGAAAACTACAGGCCAATCTTCCTAATGAAAATAGATGCAAAAATCCTTAATAAGATACTAGCAAACAGAGTTCAGAATGTCATCAAGAAGATTGTGCATCACGACCGAGTAGGATTCATCCCAGGTATGCAGGGATGGGTCAACATATACAAATTAATAAATGTAATACATCATGTTAACAGAACTAAAGACAAAAATCACATGATCATGTCAATAGACACAGGAAAAGCATTTGACAAAGTTCCACATCCATTTATAATAAAAACCCTATAGAAAATTGAAATAGATGGTCTTTACCTCAATCTTATAAAAACCATCTATGACAAAAGCAGCAGCCAGCATCATATTAAATGGTTAAAAATTGAAAAGTTTTACTCTAAAATTGAGAACAAGACAAGGATGTCCATTATCATCACTCCTATTCAATATAGTTCTGGAAACATTAGCCAGAGTAATTAGACAAGAGAAAAAAAATAGAAGGAATAAAGATAGGAAAAGAAGTAGTTAAATTATCATTGACATGATACTCTATATAAAAGACCCCTAAAACTACACCAAGAATCTTGTAGATTTAATTTTCAGATTCAGTAGTATAGTGGGATACAAAGTCAACACTCAAAAATCAATAGTATTCCTGTACACAAGCAACAAACACAGAGAGAGAAATTAGGGAAACCACACACTTTACATCCCCCCCCAAAATGAAATACTTAGGAATCAATCTAACAAATGGGCAGACCTAGGGGGCTGGTGGGATCGTCAGTCACTCATCCTCCTTGCCCCACAGACCTAGGGGACTGGCAGAATCATTGATCACCCCTCCTCCTTACCTCATGGACCTCGGGGCTGATGGGATCATTGGTCACCCCCTCCCTGCAGAAGACCACAGCAGCCCGGACAATCAGCAACCCCTTCCAACACCTACAGAATCTTGGTGGACTGGTAGGAGCCTCAGCAACCTCTCACTCACACGGAGAGCCTCAGTGGGCTTGTGACAGTGTGGTGAGTGTCCCCCTCAAATAGAGGGCCTCAATGGGTAAATAGGAGCAGCAGAGAACTGCCCCCCAGCTGTAGGACCTTGACAAGCCTGGCAAGAATGTGAGTCCTTCTTCCATACAGAGAATACCATGTGGGTTGAGGAGAGTGCTGGCCAGGCCTTCCCCAACCAGGAGGAAATCAAAGGGGCCTAAAAGACCCGGTGATACAGTAGGGTCCCAGCTGAGGTGCACACTATAGGTAGGTAGATCTGGTGGCCTGGAATAGCCCAAACCTGTAGTAACAATAGGAACTAAGGGTTGACTTACATCAGTACTCCTAGGCTAGTCAGCCTAGGAAGAAAATAGGACTCACCCAACAGGCTCTGTGGGAAGAATTCAGATGACTGGCCCCTCCCTTGCATTGTGGGAATCAGCAATTGGACAAACATCAACCACACAGTAGGATCCTAAGACACATACAACATACAGTTGAGATTAGTGGGATTGGAAAGATGAAAATATTAACTTAAGAGGCAAAAATGACAAAATGAAAAAGCAAGATGCAATCTCAAATGTCCAGTCCATCAGGAACAAGTATAAGAGACATTGAAATAGAGGACATTAGAAGTCATACACCTGAAATTTCTGAAAAGATTGCAAGTGAAATAAAGAAACAAATCCATGAGGCTATAGAGGAAATCAGATTAGAAATAATCTCTCATGTAAAGAAAGAAATGACAATCTTAATAAAAGAGGTGCTCAGCATAGATAGAGAAGACACAGATAAAAAAAAAAAGACAGGAGCATGGAAAAATGATGGAAACCTTGAATAAGCAATATACAAAAGAGGTAGAATTCGTGAAAAATATTCAAAGACATATCCAGGAAATAAAAAATTCTATTGAAAGCTGGTGAAACCATTTGAATGAAGCTGAGGAAAGAACTTCAGACCTTGAGGACAGGATTGCTGCTCGCGATCATGAAAGGAAAGAACTTTTAAAGATACAAGGCAGCATGAAATGACAATTCAAAAGCTTCAAGATGATGCAAAGAGAAACAGTATAAGACTAATAGGCATAAATGAAGATGCAAGAGTCAATGCAAATGACAGAAAAACTATTCACAGAGGTAATAGCAGGAAATTTTGAAAACATGGGAAAAGAACCAGATATGCAGATAAATGAGGCATATAAAATGCCAAACAATCATAGCCAAAATAAATCTACACCCAGACATATAATAATTAAGATCCCAGAAATTCAGCATAAAAACAGAATACTACAAGCTATTAGAGAAAATACACAACTCATCTATCAAGGAAAGCCTGTTAGAATCATGGCGGACTTCTTAGCACAAACCGTCAAGTCAAGACGAGCTTGGAGTGAAGTGTTTCAAACCCTGAAAGAAAATAACTTTCAACCCAGATTGATGTACCCTGCAAAACTTTCTTTGAAAATTAAAGGAGAAATAAGATACCTCCATGACAAAGAACAACTGAAGAAATTCGTGTCCACCAAACCAACCCTAGAAAGAGTACTAAAAGACAAACTAGATAGAGATAAAAATGACCACAATTCCCAGAACAATAACAGAAAGAAACTGCCAGGCAAGGCAAGCAATTAAACAAGGAGGAAAAGCAGGAAACCAACAACAGGAAAATAACATGACAAATTTGAGACAGTACATATCACTTATATCCGTCAATGTAAATGGCCTCGATTCACCAATTAAAAGAAATACGTTGACAGAATGGATCAAAAAACAGGATCCAACAATGTGCTGTATACAAGAAATACATCTGATTCAAAAGGAAATTCACAGACTAAAAGTCAAAGGATAGAAAACATTCTATGCAACAGGAACCCAGAAAAAGGCATAGTTATTCTGTTTGCAGACATTGTGAACTTCAAACCAAAAATGATCAAAAGAGATAAAGAAGGTCACTGCATACTTATTAGGGGAATAACTCAAGAGGAAGAATTAACAATCATAAACATACATGCACCAAATACAGGAGCACCCAACTATATAAGATAAATACTAATAGACATGAAAAACTAAATATGCAATAACACAATTTTAATAGGGGACCTTAATACCCCATTGTCACAAAGAGATAGATCGACTGGGCAGAAAGTCGGTAAAGAAATAACAGAAGTGAATCAAACCTGTGAAAAATGGACTTAGTAGATGTTTACAGAGTGTTTCATTCAACCACATCAGAGTACACATTCTTCTCAGCTGTGCATGGGACATTCTCTAAAATAGACCATATATTAGCCCATAGAACATTCTTAAGTAAATGCAAAGGGACTGATATTATCCCATGCATATTATCTGACCATAGTGCACTGAAATTGGAAATCAATGGCAAAAGAAACTGTAAGACCTATATAAACACATGGAAATTAAACAACAACCTCTTGAACAACCAATGGGCTGCAGATGAAATTAAAGAAGAAATTACACAATACCTACAATTCAATGAAAATGCACATACAACATATCCAAACCTGTGTGATACAATGAAAGCGGTCCTAAGAGGGAAATATATAGCAATGACTTGTCACATTAGGAAAACAGAACGAGCACAAATAAACAACCTAATGTTACACCTCAAGATACTAGAAAAAGATGAACAAGTCAAGCCCAGAGCTCATAGACACAAAACTGATAAACCTCTAGCCAACCTTATCAAGAAAAATAAATAAAAAATTCAGATTCATACAACAAGGAATGAAAAAGGTGAAATTATTACAGATCCCATGGAAATTCAGAAGATCATGAATACCTACTTTGAAAATCTTTATTCACATAGGTTGCAGGACATAGAGGAAATAGACAGATTTCTAGAAACATATGAATTACCAAAGTCGAATCAAGATGATATAACAATTTTGAATAACCCAATATCAGCTACTGAAATTGAAAATGTGATTAAAAACTAACCAGCCAAGAAAATCCCAGGTCCTGATGGATTCATGACTGAATTCTATAAGAAATTTAGAGAAGATTTAATGTCAATACTCCTCAAACTCTCCAATGAAATTGAAAGGGAAGCAATTCTCCCTAAGTTATTCCTGGAGGAAAGTACCAAAATCAGAGAAAGAACCAACCAAAAAGGAGAACTATAGGCCAGTCTCCCTAATGAACATCAATGCAAAGAGTCTCAATAAAATACTGGTAAATAAAATGCAGCACATCATCAAGATTATACATCATGACCAAGCGGGATTTATTCCAGAAATGCGAGGATGGTTTAATAGATGCAAATCAATGAATGTAATGCATCACATCAACAGAACCAAAGACAAAAATCATATGATCATCTCAATAGACGCAGAAAAAGCTTTTGATAAAGTCCAACACTTGTAAATGATAAAAACCCTACAGAAAGTTGGAGTAGATGGTATCTACCTCAATCTGATAAAAGCCATCTCTGACAACATTATACTAAATGGACAACACTATACTAAATGGACAAAAACTGAAAGCTTTCACTCTAAAATCAGGAACAAGACAAGCTTGTCCACTATCACCACTCCTATTCAATATAGTGCTGGAAACATTAATCAGAGCAATTAGGCAAGAGAGAGATATAAAAGGAATAAGGATAGGAAAGGAAGAAGTTAAATTATCACTATTTGCAGATGACATGATACTCTACGTAGAAGATCCCAAAAACTCCATCAAAAGACTACTAGAGTTAATAAGCAAATTCAGCAGTGTAGCAGGACACAAAGTCAACACTCAAAAACCAATAGCACTCCTGCCCACAAACCACAAACTCACTGAGAGAGAAATTATGGAAATGACACCTTTCACAATAGCATCCCCAAAAATGAAATACTTAGGAATCAAAATAACAAAGGAATAAAACACATATATGTTGAAAACTATAGTACTCTAAAAAAGAAGATTGAAGAGAAAATGGAAAGATATCCCTTGCTCTTGGTTAGAAAGTAACAACATTGTGAAAATGGCCATACTCCCAAAACTATTACACAGATTTAATGCAGTCCTATACAATTAGCATACCTCACAAATCTGGAGAAAACACTCCTAAAGTTCATTTGGAACTAAAACAGACCTAGAATAGTAAAAGCAATTCTGGGCAACAAAGACAAGTCAGGAGGCATCACAATCCCAGACCTGAAATTATACTACAAAGCTACTGTGATAAAATCAGCATGAGATTGGCAAAAACAAAAACAAAAACAAAAACAAAAAAACAGCCATGAGATCAATAGAACACAGTAGAAGATGCAGAAACAACACCAAACACAGTCTTCTTACCTTTGAAAAAGGAGCCAACCATTTGCACTGGAAGAAAGATTGTCTCTTTAATAAATGGAGTTGAAAAATCTGACTTTCCACATGCGGAAGAGTAAAACCAGACCCATGTCTACCACCATGTACTAAACAAAAGTCAAAATGGATCAAAGATCTAAATATTAAAACAGAAACACTAAATTTACTAGAAGAGAAAATAGCTAGAAAACTTCAAGAAGTAGGTGTAGGCAGAGAGACTTCATGAACAAAACCAAGACAACAGGGAAATATTACAAAGGCTCACTAAATGGGGCCTCATCTTATTAAAAAGCTTTTGCATATGAAAAGAAATCACTGACAGAGTGAAAAGACAAGCCATAGAGTGAGAAAAAAGTATAGCCAGTTATTCTTCAGACAAAGCACTTATATCTAGAACATATAAAGAATTGAAAAAAAAATCAGGACCCCCAAATTCAAAGACCCGATCCAAAAATGGGCTTCTGAGATGAATGTGCACTTCTCAGTTGAAGAAATATAAACGGCAAATAAACACATGATAAAGTATTCAACATCACTAGTCATTTGAGAAATAAACACAGCAATGAGATTCCATCTCACCCCAGAAAGAACAGCTATTATCAAGAATTCAATCAATAACAAAGGCTAGCAGGGTGTGGGGAAAAAGGAACCCTTCTCCACTGCTGGTGGGAGTGTAGATTGGTACCACCACTGTGTAAAATGTGGAGATTCCTTTAAAAACTAGGATTAGAGGTCCCATTCCACCCAGCTATTCCCTTTCTGGGTATCTTCCCAGAAAAATTAAAAGCATCATACCACAGTGATATGTGCACCCATGTTTGTATAGCAGCACAACATATAATAGCTAAAACTTGGAAACAACCCAAATGCCCATCAACTGAGGAACAGATTAAAAAAGATGTATTTTTTTCATAAAATTGAGTACTACTCAGCTATAAAGAAGGATAAACTTGAGATTCATAGGTAAATAGATGTAACTCAAGACCATGCTCATAAGATAAAAAAATCAGCCCCACATGTGTAAACATCATATTGTCTCAGCAGTGTGAGAAACTGAATGAGTAAATAAGATCTGAATTGTACAATAGATATTGTGAATTGGGAAGAAACTGTTCAAAAGAAAAGACAAACTGTGATGAGGGAAAGGGGGAAGGAAGAAAGGGAAAAAGAAAAAAAATATGTATACAGAAGATTGTTAAGATAGTTATACAGGAGTTGGGGTTTTAGCTCAGTAGCAGAAGTGCCTACCTGGTAAGCATGAGATTGTGAGTTCAAACCTGGTACCAACAACGACAATGACAAAAAGATAATTATACAGCTAGTTTCTCTTAATTCATTGAAAAAAAAAGGCTTGTGCTAATACTGTTTGTACAAGATATCATAGCTATATCTTGTACTCTGAATAGCTACTATGAAGACAACGATACACAATATATTAATTCTCCTACTAACCTGTTTCATTATTTTTATCTTTTTTCTCTTGACAAAAATATCAAATAAGACAGCAATAATGGGGCCATGACAGCCAAGGCTGCAGAAATGGCCTTAACATGATGCCGTAAAAAATGCATAGCATTACCCAAGGGATATTTTTGCCAAAGAAAGCTTAGCTCAAATCTAATCATAAAGAAGGGCTTAGAAAACCCCAAATTAGGGGCCTTTTACACAACTGGCTTGTATTTAGTATATACATTAAAGTCATGGAAGACACATAGTTGAAAGAGACTATTGTAGAATAAAGAAGACTAAAGAGGTAAGATGACCAATACAATGTAGGACTCCTGATGGGATCTTGAATTGGCAAAAGAAAAAGAGTAGCTATGAGAAACATTTTGAGAAAAATTGGGAAATTCTGATTATTTACTGAATATTTACAGAGTGTTATTTTATGAATATAATTTTATAGCTTTCTTGGATATAAAAATTATATTGCAATTTTTTTTCTACCTCGAATTCTCTTCCTGAATGACTTAGTCTAAAAGTCACTGGGTAGGTGGGGAAAAGTAACATTTTTGGATTAGGGGAGCCAAGTGGCCCAGTAGGGTCCCTGGGCCCTGGGTGGAGTAAGCAGACAGCCAGGCAACAGGGCTAGTTTGGGACATCAGAGCCCTGGGGTTGAAGACAGAGTTTTTATGGGAGATAGCTTGGCAGTGTTGGGTGATCTTCCAGGTTTGAGGACTCACGGTCATTGTCCTGGTTCTGGGGCTTTGGGTCCTAGCCATGCCTTCTTGTCTGGAGGGAGAACGTGGCTAATCTGTGCTCCACTGAAGGTCGCAAGACCCTCCAGAATCTGCCCCACTCCTCTCTGTCTGATAGCAAGGCTCTGTCCCTTTTTTCTTAGTCAACACCTATGCAGGTTACAGAACATGTTCTTTGAATGACTTACTGTCTACCTAGATCAGGAGTCACCAAACTAGAATCTGACGTCCAAATGTGAACACAGCATTACCTAGCTTTGTAAGTAAAGTTTTACTGGGACACAGACATGCCCATTTGTTTACTGCCTGGGGCTACTTCTACATTACAACGGCAGAGATAAAATGGCCCACAAAGCCTATCATACTTGTTTTTTGGCCCTACATAGAAAAGGTGTGCAGATGCTGGCCTAGATTAAAGATTGTGTGTTTTTAGTTTGTGTTGCTCCATATATTTGACTATTGTTAATGGCACATCCTTCCTCATTAGATTGTAAGCTCAATGGGCCACGGGTACCATACTGCCATCCAAGTGCCTGGAAATATGCTCAACATGTAGAAGGTGTCAAATAAATATTTGTTTAATGAGTGGACTGCTACTTGATTCCTCTTAAATCCTGAAACTGGAAGTAATCCCTTTCTCAGGGAATATATTATAAATTTTACTGATATAAGAGCCATAATTTATAGCACACAATTTAACAAATAAAACACATAAAATACACTTTACTGTATGTGCCTTACAGCTTATATATTCTCATGGAATACTTTTGTTGAATTTTACCAAATTTTTCTATCAATGCTTAACTTCTTGTTGCAACTGATGAACTAGTACAGTTCCACAATGAAGATATTATTGTTTACCTTAGGAGGACGCAAAAGGGAAACCACTAAGAAATTCCGTGGGAGCCAGGCATGGTGGCACACACATGTGATACCAGCACTTTGGATGGTGAAGCAGGAGGATTGCTATGAGTTCAAGGCCAACCTGGGCTACATAAGTGAGACCCTGCCTGAAAAAATAATAATAAAAATAAATTTTTCAAAAAGAAATTCTGTGTGAATTTGCTCATCAGTGACTTACTTATTTGACATATCTGACAATAGTTTTTCAAATATTGGAAGACTATTTTGTCATTTTCAGGAGTCCTATTTATAATGCAATGGTTATAAATTCCATAATTTTTAAAGTTTTATTTTCATTTAATATCTTCCTCATCTTCAGACTTGCCATATTTGTGGATTTCTGCCATCTCCATATACTAACTATGGCCAATTTTAAGTCACCATATGATCAAACAACAGGAAAGGATGCCTGATAGCACACTGTGAAGTACTTTCTTCACCTATATGCAGTGGATATAAATAACTGCCAGAGTCATAAGATATAGTAAAATTTGGAAAGACCAAATTCTGGGCACTTAACTTTTTTTTTTAGCGTCATTTATTTGTTATATGATTTGCTTTTTTTAGTGTAATTTATTTGTTATATGATTTGCTTTCTTAAAATGACTGTGTTTAGCAACCAGCTCATAACATTTCTGAAAAATGTAACTATAGACTGCACAAGCTATGTCTAGCATGCCACTGGCACAATCTTAACAAAACCAGCCAGCACACCATGTATAAATAGCCACGCTGGAGAGCCCGAGGGTGAGTCCTTTCTGAAGCGGTTACAGCATAAAGTGACTCACAGGACAAAGTGAGGCTAGAGGCAGCGGGATGGAGCCGGGAGGGAACGCCCAGGAGCTAGGATGTAGCTGCAGGCTTCACCCAGCTCACCAATGTGTACCCAGAGTCTCCTCTGACCTCACTCACTGCTGACTTTAAGGGTTGCATCAGTGTCTGCTTGAACGAGGTTGAAGTTCCTTGAAGGCTTCTTAGCATCTCAGTGTATAAATAAAGGCTGAAGCCTGCAGTATATGTCATTTTATAGAAGGGCAAAGGGGTTCCTTTGATAATGGTTTGCTGTTTGAAGGACTTACAGACTGTAGCATGAATGCACATGTGTATTTTTAATGCTCTGGTATCAGGGGCCTTGCTGACCCTGGGGGAGGTTGCCTATCCTCTTTAGCCACTCCCTAGAGCTGGTAATGAACCGGCCTGTGAGTGCAAACCAACCACCACCTCCTCTGTGGGGCTGTCACACTCAGGGTCAAGATGCTCATTCTCTAGTCACTTCAGTGTCAGTAATACTCCACCGGGGCCATGCTCTGTCCCCCAGTGCCTGCTGAGGCACTCACAATAGCCAATCTAAGCCTGCCTCTGTGCCTTGCCCTTCACGAAGAGACCATGATAAAGGCTCTGGACAGTGTCCCCTCTTCAACCCTCTCTCTGCTTCATACCCAGTGAGGCTTCTAATGTGAGTCCCTGAGGCTTGCTCAACCTCCTCCTCTTGGGAGCTGTGAGTTCATCATCTTTTCGATCTGTTGCTCTAGCCAAATCTCAAAAATAACAAAACCTACATTTTATTTTATTTATTCATTTATTTAAATTTTAAAGAGAATACAACCAAACAAACGAAACAGAATAAAGCCAATCAAGACAAAACAATGAGAATGATGTGGGGCTTCAAAACAAGATAATAGAAAATCAACAATGGCTACCATAATATATCTTGTTACCTTCAAAGTAGCTGCCCATATCATCAGACACAACAGAATCTAACAAAACCAAACAGAATAAGACCAAACCAAACAAAGCAATGAAACTGATACAGGACTTCAAAACAAGGTGATAGGAAATTAACAATGGCTATCACCTTCCCTTTTTAGACATTTCCTCCCCTTTTACATTCACAGTATCTATTGTACAATTCAGATCCCACTAACTTCTTCAGTTTTTTTTCCTCTGTAGTTTTAAAGAGAATAAACCAGAGCCATAAACGAATTGAAACAGTGATAAGACAGTAAGAAATCTATAGTAGTTACTATATTGCATATTGTTGTCCTCTAAATATTTGTTCCGCTTTATGCTTGTAAAATCAATCAAACAATACAGTTTCTCTGAATCCGCTGGTTTCTCATGAGGCGGGCACTATTCTCCTCTCCCTGCCCACACGCCAGCTGGCTCACAGGTGAGGTCTTAGCTTCTTTCCTCGTTCGCCCTGATCTGCCAAAACTTAAATTCTAAAACCGCGTGTCCCTCCATCAAACACATTTAGGAAATCATATTGAAAGGAAATACAGAGTCAAACTTTAGATTGTGAGTAATTTGTTCTGAGAGTATTCTGCAAGACAAGCAAATATTTCTGATAAATTGTAACTTGATAAATGTGCATTGTCTTGCAATAGGAGTAGTATGTGATGCCTGATGTCACATGATCACAGCAGAGCTAACAGCTCCTCTGATGTCACATGAATGCAGCAGAGCTAACGGTTTCTCTTTCTCTCTCTCTCTCTCTCTCTCTCTCTCTCTCTCTCTCTCTCTCTTTCTGGCAGCAGTCTCATACAGCTTTTGTTTACTGGGTATCTTGATGCCACATCAGACAATGAACCTGTTGCCTCTGTGTTTGTGTAAGAACATGCTAACGACACATTTCCCTAAGGGTATCCCCATCATTAAATGTTAAATGATACATTACAGTCTATTGTAATGTTATTTCATTAATAAGTGATGAGGCACATAAAGCCTTCTCTCGTTTTTCATGGCACCATCACTTACCTGTACTTAACACTACAAAACTTATGTCAGGATTATAAATTCTGGAGGATAGGAGGGCAATAAAGAAGAGTGGAAATATAGGAGAAATATTTCACAATGAATTTGGGTAATGCACTTCTGAAATTCTATGTGCAGCCTGTGATTCCTGGCCTGAACCAGCCTGGGACGAGCCTAGGGTGACAACAAACATCATCAAACAGGCTTCCTTTGACTCCATTTGCCCCTGCTCTTCCTGAAATTCAGATCCTTCAGCGTTCTGCACAGTCATTCTGACATTTCACAAGGCTTAGAAATCTAACTCTCCATGGCACTTGCCCTCTTCTCTGTCTTTGCCTCCTAGGGAAATTGCTTTTGCCTCTGCCATCAACCACACAGTCCCTCCCCTGGAGGCTTCTGAGATCTTAGGGTCTTCTTTCACGTCACCCTCAAAGTTGCTGCAAACTTTGCACCCTTGTCATCAGCAACATTGATGCTGTTTTCTGGTTTTCTCAACATCTGAGGGAGATGGTAGCATTTGTGTGCTTTCAGTTTTCTCCTCCTTGTTTACCATAATCCACCAAGAGGACAATCCACGGGGCCGACTGTGTGGACACGGTATCATCTTTCCCTTTGGAAGCAACTCTGCTGTCCTTACATTGACTCTGGGGCCATAGGCTTTCTTCTCTTGGATGAGTTGTTCCCAAGGGACCCTTTGTTTCTTAGCTAATGTGAAAATAAATAAAAAACAGTCAAATGAGAATAAGCAAAGGCTATTTATTCTGAGCTTTCTATAGTGAGGGAATAAGCCACTGTCACTTGCTTTTGGCGGAGAATCAAAGACAGGCAGAGGAGTGGGGAAAGCTTTATAGTAAAGAAAAAGAGGTTTCATAGGTTGTTGGCATGGGAAAGGTGGCGGCAGGCTGGCTAGAAGTTAGGTAACTCGTGTAATTAGGTTGGTGTAGATTTCTCTGGTTGTTTCATGTTTGGAAGCAGGGACAAAAATTAGGAAGTCATTGAATCTTGGTTGTTTTGTCCAACTGTTATGATATTCAATGTTGGGATCCCTGGACTGGTTACTATAGATAAATGAATTGCTTTCTTGGGCTCGTAGCTGTAGATGGTGGGTCAGTTTTATCTTAACATATGACCATTTGTGTATTTACATTGTCCATTTGTATATTTAGTCTCACTAAGGTGACAGCTAATGAGTCTACCCCTTACTCTTTGCTATATTAGTCCAGATTTTCCAGAGGAATAGAACAAATAGAACACACAAGCACACATACACATTTACATATATAATCATCTATATATATGGAGAGAGAGGGAGAGAAGAGAAAAGGAGGGAGAGAGAGAGACAGACAGACAAACAGACACAGAGAGATTGATTATGAGGAATTGGATCACATAACTATAGACACTGGATGCCCAAAGTATGCAGAGTGGGGACTTGGAAATCCAGGTCAGCTGGTGTTGATGTTCCAGTTCACATCTGAAGGTTGTCTGCTGTAGAACCGGGAAGCACCAATGTTGCCAAAGACATCTGAAGGCATTTCTTTCTAGGGGAGACTGGGCTCTTTGTTCTATTCAGACATTCAATTGATTGGATGAAATTCACTCATATTAGGAAGGGCAATCTGCTTTGCTTAAAGTCTACCAGCTTAGAAGTCTACCAACTCATCAAAGACATCTTTACAAGAACACCAAGACTAATGTTTGCTCAAACATCTGGGCTATCCATGCCCCAGCCAAGTTGACACATACAAATTAACCATCACATTTCACCCCCAGCCACTAGAAACCTGTGAGTCACAAGGTGAGTCAGTGACTCTAACTTTCTCCCCAGCTGTAGCCTTGCTTCTTGTTCATACAACAGAGGGCAGGAAGGTCCTGGTCTCCTTCGTTTCTCTGGAAGCTAGCAGAAATACCTTCTACAACACCCTCATTCCAACTGGATGTAGGGAGAAGAAGCAATTGCATCGAGATATAGAGAAAGATAAAGTTCCCATCCTGAAGAGGCTGTGATATTATCCCTTCCTCCTCTGCTTTTACCTGCATTTGAGAGGGTTGTAATTATTATCCTCCAAATCACCCTATAACCTTATTTCATCTAAGACGTTCTGAGCGCATACTGACAGTAGCGAGGTAACCTGCTATCATCCTCAGAAGCCTTTGGCTGGGGAAGTCTCCCTGTGTCTCTGGGTGATCAAAGTCATGGCCTAGTTTCTTTCTACCCTGATTCACTGGAACTGACAGGGAAATAACTGAACACCTCAAAGCAGGCAGACATCCTGGGTTGCATAAAAGTGTGTTATCTACAAGATCACACCTTTTAAAACTCCTTCTTTGAGTTTCCTACCAGGTCTTCTAAATTTCCTTGTCAGTGGAGCATCTCAAAGGTAGAATCTTATCAATATTATTCAAAAAAGATTAAACATGTAATTGCTTTCTTCTCTCTTCTCACACAATCCTGCCTGTATCATCTCTTATGATTTAAGCAATTAACTTGCTGAGTTGAAATCTAAACTCTTTTCCCCTCCTCCCTTTCCTTCTTTCCATTTTTGCTTCCTTTTTTTATTTAGTCACTTTTTTCTTTAGTCACTGATCGCTATTCAAAATGTATTTATTAAGTTCTATGACCATAATTAGGGTTATAAAGAGGAGTGAAAAATCAATCCTTGCTTTTGAGATGATCACAGTCTAGTGGGGGAGGCTGAAATGAAAGCAGACCTTTATAATGGACTCTGGTTAAAAACTATGACACTCACTAAACAACAACGAGGAAACAGAGATAGGAGTTCCAGGGAAGGTTATAAAAAGATGACTTGGAGGTTTCTGGACATACAGAGTCGTAGGTGTGGAAAGTGTTCCTTAGAGATGGACTACACAATAAAGGGAGAAGCAGAGCTCTTAGGCTAATCTGCTCTGAAGTCTGCTCTGGGACTCTTCTGTATCATCCAGATTCTGCCTGACCAAGGACGAGTTTTTGTTGTCTTTTCTGTATTTTCAAAACTGCACCCCCCTCCAACTTCCATTGCTTTGGCTGATGTTTTTGCCTTGTGAAGTATTTTTTTCCCCCGATGTGTGGCAGCCGTTCTCTGTAGGCATAGCTGACCTTGGCCTTGTCCAGTTCTTCATCTTCAGCTTGGTGCTTAGGGCCATGAGCAATCCTCTGATGAATTATTATGACCCAAAAAGAGCTGCAGCAGAAGCCAGCTCTCTACCTCAGGTCTAAATAAAATATTTAGCAGTGATTCACCACTACTCAGAGCCTCGTCAGTTCATAAATTTAAAGCAACTCAATTTCCTTTGCTTTTGAACAAACCAAACTGGATGGTGCATATATAGTGGAACAATCAAGTGGGTTAGTAATTTTAGGCTTGTGCAGGTTCATTTCCTATTAGTTTGGGGAGGCAATGCTTAGGCTTTTGTGTACCTATATAAAATCAGACGCTGACGTCCTCTGGGAGAAGGAGGAGTGTGAAAATGTGGCAGTGCTGCCAGTAACATGGGGGCGGAGGATGCAAATAGCAGATGGAAGCTGTGATTATGGCCAACAGAAATAGGAAGCTTCTGCTAGGTCATCTGCCTACTGCCCAGCACTGGCCTATTAGCTGTCATTAACCCTTATCCAGGAAATAATTCACATCTGTTGAAATTCTTATAACATTGGATTTCTGCCCATAGACTCATCATCCTACTTCTTCTTGTGGATTAAAGAGAAAATGGGCTGTGAATTATTTCTCTTTATAGGCAGAAAGTGCTATCTTCTGGCCCAGGAGACAGGGCATACGGTCGGCCTTCCTAGCAACAATATGGTCATAGTCTTATGTTATCACAGAGTGGACAGCGTTTCAAGAGGGCATCCTGTCCTATCTCCTGCTCCAGCAGGTGTTGCTGACCCCCAGAGGTGGGTGGTCATAGAAATTATTTTGGATTTTAACAACAGGCCAGAAAAATTATTTCCAGAGACCACAGACTCTCAACTTTAGAATTTCTTTGTGTGTTTCCTTTGGTTGCTCCCAGTCCTGAAGCTGGTTCTAGGAGGCACAGATGACTGGTGTGCTACTAATCCACTCTCAGGATGTGAACCTTCCAGCCCAGACTCTGAGCCATTTGAGACAGGTCACCATGCTGGGTAACCCTGTTCCTAAATTTCCCTTGGCTTTATCTGCTCCCAGTCTCCTGTGGGTCAGTATGACTACTCTTCCTTCTGTTAGGATCATCTGAATCTGAAATTTTTCATTTTCAACAGTAGACTTTGAAGGTAATGATCTACAGTATATTAACTATTCCTATTATTTTTTGTTACAAAATCTTGGTCTTTTAATAGAATAAAAAGAATATTCTGGCTCATTGGAAGAAGCACAAAATATGGAGCCAGAATGCCTGAATTAGGGCTCTGCCTTGCCTCTTATGGACTGTGGGCTCAATGCCTACTTACTTTACCTTACATCTTTGAGCACCAGACACATGTTCTCTTTCCAATGATCCCTTCCTTCCAGATGTGGGGGCACACACCTGTAATCCCAGTACCAGGAGGCTGAGGCAGGAGGATTGCTGTGAGTTTGAGGCCAACTTGGGGTACATAATGAGTCCAGCCTGGATTATGTAGTGAGAACCTGTTTCAAAAAGCAAAGAATAAAAATAAACAAACACAAACAAAAAACAAAGATCTCTCCTTTCCAGTGCTATTTTAAAGCTCTAACATGCTGTGAAGAATATCGCACACTTTTAAAAATGGATCATGAAAGACATTTAATTGCTCAAGTTGACCTTTCTCTAAGATTTTAAACCCAAGAAGGTCTCTTTTTCCAATTCTGTTTGACATAGAATGGTGCCTCCACTTAACAACTGAGACCAAAGCTTTGTGATGACTTATCTCCTGTTCTTTCCACTCCTTACCTGCTCATTTTAAAAGGTCTACTCCTTTAAATACAGACTTTATTTTATAGGCCTTTCTCTTTCCTGATCAATGCTCATAAGACATCATTGTCTCTGACACATGGTTTAGGACTTGGTCATTTCTGTCTATGTTGTACAAAAGTTGTCTTGGAGTTTTAGATTTCCTCCCTTAGTGCAAGAGGATAGCTCCAGATTTTGCCTCTGTCAGAGCACTTACGTAATTATACCAAACTTTTCTATTTGGGTTTTATTTCTTCAGTTACACAGGGTGCCTTAAAAGAAAGGAAGGATAGGTCATCTTCATTTTTATATCTCTGCTGTCTGGGACAAAGTGGATGCCAACACATATGGATTGAAACGAACTAGTAAACCTCATCATGATCCTTTACTAACAGAATGTGGGTCAGGTGGTAGAAGTTAAATACATATGCTACTTTAAATAGGACTATGCCCATTTTGTCTTGAACTTCTGATTATTGTGAACAAACAAACGTGTAGGTAGCTGTGTGTCCCCAGAGACCTCTAAGGTGTCTGCCTCTGCTGTGATTTTCATATGCTGCCCTTTTTGTTATCTCCTAGATCAGAATGTTGCAACCCTGGGGGTCTGTGACCACCACTCCTAGATGGCTCCAATATCCATTGTCCTCTTCTTACCAGGTCATGGAATTGTTAGCTGGTTGCTTAATCTCCCAGGCATTATGGCAGGCAGCTGGGGCCATGTATCCAAGTCTGAGGCATGAGAGTAATTTTCTTAGAAAGAATGTGGCTTCCAAACCTCTTTCCCCCAAACTAAGTGGTTAAGGGCAGTGTTTAGGATGGACGAGCAATAAGATGGGTATCAGGTACCAGGCACCAGGCACCTGAGACTCTCGGACAGCATGCAATAGAACTATCACAACCAGCTTGAGCTTTTGTATGTGAGACATGGGATAAGTATGCTTGTTTTGGCTTTCCTTCCGCAGCCAGACTTATTTTTTCCAGTGCAGGAGCCACGGATCTAAAGTAGCCATTCCACTTTCATGGAGTGGTGGTCAGGCTCTTGGGACTAAAAGTCCAGATCCAGGGTCCAGTTCTGACTATGAGTAACAAATGGTCAAGTGTAAACTTTCTGACAATTCTCTGAGTAAGAGAAGGTTGGGAAGGAGCTCTAAGATTTTGCAAATTACTTTACAATCCTTAGGACAGATGTAAATGGAGAATGACTTTATTGCACCATATCTGGTTTTTTTTTAATAGTGTGTAATCAGGCTGGGTGGACTGTGCAGTGGAGATCTAGGCACTAGCATGACCATAGAAAGCACAACCTCAAATGCCATGTATTTTGATAGCATTGGGATTAGGAGCCAGGCAGCTGGGAGTACAGGAATGTAGCATTCATGATGTCTTCACCTGAATAATAACCTGAGAGCATAGGATCTGGAAGATTTAAGCTCAGAAGGCAAGGGAGTAGTGAGGCCACCTGGGTCAGAGGTCTTACTGGAGGAGGAGGATCAGTGGAGGGGTGAGAGGGGAAGGACCTGGCTATGCTGAAGTCTGAGCACCAATGTGAAGCAGGTGCGGGCACTTTCTCCATTCCAGCAAGGAAACTCCGCCAGCATATTGACTCTCTCCTCGTTATGCAATTACAGCAGAGGCCAGTGTTTGCACCAGTGTATGTCTCTGTGGAATTTAGTTGTAATTAGGCTCTTTTGTAAATCATGGATTCTGTATGCAAAATAGAGAGATGCTCCATCACAAAATTATGTAAGGATAGCAAGCTATGTGCTGGCAAAACTAAAAATACTTGAGGTGGGCCAAGTGGCCGGTAAGACTAAAAGGCAGTGTGGTCCTTTGAGAAGCTGTGGTGTCCCCATCTTTAGCTTAAGGACTGTAGTAAGGTCATCTGACCCTCTTGTGCCTGGCATCTTCTCTGTGGTTCTTGTCTTGCCCTGAGAGTGTTTTTGAGCCTGCTTGGCACCTGTAATATGGGGCTTATCTTTTGAGGATTGCTTTAACCATATAGAAAGCTCCTAGAACTGGAAAGAGTACAATGATTCATCAACTCTAATCCCATTCTTCATTTTTTAACATGAAAAAAAAAGCTCAGGCTTAGAGGAGTAATGTTTTCAGGTCCATAAACAGGTCAGTAGAAAATAAAATTGTCACGCCCCCTGATTTCCAGGGAGGTTTTCATACTGTCTTAATGCAAATAAAAACTTTACAGTACACTCTGTTTATACATAAAAAACAAATACATGAGGTAACCTATATTTAAATTGAAACAAACGGTTTTATATCAGTAGCACACCTGGAGAGTACTGTCATTAAAGGATTATGACCTAATGCCCTGGTTGACTATATGCAAGCCCTGTAGCATTAAAGTCAAGTTGCACTGGGCTATAGGCTTGAGCAATGTGATGTAGTGAATGGACCTTTTTGAGTCTATCATGAAGGATGATAGCTTTGCTGTAGTGGGGATGATGAATTGTGTGGGAGCAAGTGTTCTCTCTCTTTTTCTGTCCCTTTCACATGTGCGTGCGTGCAGGGACGTACATACAAATGGTCTGTTAGTAAACCACAGCACTCCCTCTGTGTCTTGGTTACTTTTTACTCGTTGCCGAGACAAATTACCTGATGCCCAAAATTAGGGAAGGAAAGGTTTATTCTTACAGTTTCTTGGGAGTTTCAGCCCATTAGTTGGCTCCAAGTCAGCATGGGGTGGTGGGGCTACCATTCATGGTGGCTGCAAGCCACAAGGTGCAGTGGCAAGAGAGAGAGAGAGAGCCAGAAGCAGAAGCGCAAGAGGAAGACCCGCCTTCCCTTACACTGTATCTCAGCTCCACCCCTGGGCGAGTGTAGCAGTCACGTCATTAATCCTGGCGCTAGACAGCAAACTGATCACAAGCGTCAGACTCAGCCCCATCAAAAGTACATGAGAACTTGAGGGTACATAGCATATCACCCAATACACTCTGCGTCTAGGCCAGTGTCATGAGAAATGAAAGCAGACAATTTCACAGAAGAAAGTGTACATGGGAGGCTGAATACTAGTAAAGAAGGTTTTAGTCTTACAAACATAGGGTCTGGAGGGGTTCTCAGGAATCCCTTTGTGATGGGCCAGAGACTGATGGTAGAAATTTGAGGGTAGTTTGGGAGCTGGTAGAGGGTATTTTGAGAACAAGAGTCTCTACTAGGTGGTGGAGAACTTTTGAGTCAGTGAGGTGAGGAAGGCATGGCTGAGCATTGGTTAGATTTAGATCCCAGGGTGAAAGAACTCAAGCTTTGTAATCTGTTATGGTTTAGATCTAAAGTGGCCCCCTAAGCCTCATGCATTTGGAAGGTGATCAGATTATGTGTGCATTATAGCTGACTTGCTTTTGGGGGCAGGGTTGGTCAGAAGAACCCAGTCACTGTGGTTGTGACCCAGAAGGGTATCTGCTTCCTGGCTACCATGAGGCGAGCAGCTTTTCTCCGTTCGGCCTCTTACTGACGTCCTTTCTGCCTTGGAGCCAGCTGACTATGGACTGAAACTTGGAGCCAAAATAAACCTTTCTTCAAGTTGCGGGTGTCAGGTATTGTGTATCAGTGATGAGAAAGTGACTAAGACATAATCTCAGCAGGATTTTCCTGCAAATCTGCATAAATGGAACCTTTCTTTCTCTCTGGAGACCCATACTTGTACATGAGTTTATCTATGTTGATGACCTAGGATAAAATCGGAGGTTATGTTCAGATAACATTTAATAGTCTGGTGTTGTCTTTTAAAAGTATATTTTATATTTTTATTGCAAAATATATTTGACATGAATTTACCATTTTACTAGTACGTATTTGCATTACATAAGGCTTGCATTCCTTGTGAGGAATTGGTACATGTACACAACACATTTTGATTCCTTTTTTCATTCCCTGTCCCTTTTTCTCCTCCCTCCATCATATGATCTCCTTACTATTTGAGAAAGATGTATCTCCCTACTATTTCCTATTGTCTGTTTTTAACTTGCTCTTGGGGTTCTCATATAAGGGAAATTATGTGGTATTTAAGCTTGTATGTCCAAATTATTTCACTTTACATTATGTTTTCTAGGAGTGTCCATTTTCCTAAAAATTACTCAAGTCTATCTTTCTTTATGGCACAGTAGCACTCCATTGTTCGTAAGTGCCACATTTTCTTTATCCATTCATCTGTTGATGAACATATAGGCTGATCCCAAGACTTAGCTACTATGAATTGTGCTGCTATAAACATGGGTATGTAGGTATCACTGTAATGGGACCTATGTTTAAATTTACAATTCAGTGGTATTAAATCCACTCATGATACTGTGCAACCTTATCACTTTTCCCAAAATGTTTTCTTTATCCCAAACCGAACCTCTGAACACATTAACCAAAGCAACCTATTCTCTTTGTCCTCATCCCCTGGTATCCTTTAATCTACTTCCCGTCCTATTATGTAATTTGTTTATTCGAAGGATTTGATGTAAATGGAATCACACAATATTTGTCCTTTTGTGTCTGATGTATTTTATTCAACCTGAGTAAAAATAATGGCTTTAAGGTCATTCGTATTGCAGCATGTATCGAAATTTTATTACTTTTATGGTTTGAAGAATATTTCATTGTATATACACACTTTTTTTTACCCATTAGAAGATTGGATTCCACTTTTTGTTTTTTGTGAATAATGTGTTTATGAACACTGGTGTACAAGCATTTTTATGAGATCCTGCTTTCAATTCTTTTGAATATATACCTACAAGTAGAATGTTAGATCATATGGTAAACCCATGACTAACTTTTTGAGGAAATGTCAGTAGTTTTCATAGTGGCTATACCAGTTTACATGCCCACCAGCAATGTGTGCAGGAGTAATAGCTTATTTTTATTATTGAGGCCCATATAACATAGGATTTGGTTAAGAAAAGGGAACTGACTCTGTATGTATGTTTAAAATGGAGTTAGGGGCTTATACACAAGTTAGAAGGTTTAGGGGAGTGGAGGTAGGAGAATCTGCTACCTTGGGAATGGGGGAGTTATTCCCGAAAGTCAAAGTAGTTGGTGTGAAGGATCTCAGCTCAAAGCCCCAAAGCAGCTGGCTCTCAAAAGCTGGTTAGGAATTCTCAAGGCTGTCCAAGGAGCTCTCATTCCCAACTGTCTGGGTCTGCCGTGACGAAGAGCCCATTAAGAAGCCACAAAGTCTCTGGAGACTGATGGGTTCAAAATCTCCCGTGAATTCCTCTCATTGGAAAACCACATGAACAAGGGCATCTTGGGAATTATAGTGCCCAGTTTAGGAGAGGAGATGTAACAGTGTCAGCAGACAACAGACCAGCACAATTTCTACTTTCCTTTCCAGGCAGCATTCTAAGATGAAAAAAAAAATTGATCAACTGACATAACTTCAAAATCAAGCAAATACAGACCACAAGGCAGGAAGAGGGTATGAGAATGGGGACGGAAGCGCAGCTCAGCACGTCAGTCACGATCATCTCTGGCTGCCCGTGCAGGAGCTCACCATGAGCACTCAAGCACGGAGTTCACACTCACAAAATAAAACGTGCTATGGAGTTTGGAAAGCTTTTCTTAGCATCACACAGGAACCCTCAGGGACAGTGTGTCTTACACTGAGGAGAAAAGCAAAGGCTGCAGTCATGGGTGGCTCTTGAGTAGCAACAACTGGCTGTGATTAGAAGGATGTCATGTGAGCTGTAACTGCTACTAACTTAGTCTGTTGTGGTCTGTACTGTGTCTCCCTCCAATTCCTGTGTTGAAGTTCTGATCACCAGTACCTGAGAGTGTGACTGGTTTTGAAGATGGGGTCTTCACAGAGATAATTAAGTTAAAATGAGGTCATTATGGCAGACTTAATTCAATGTGACTGCTGTCCTAGTAACAAACAGAGATCAGGACATAGACATGAACACAGAAAGACTCTGTGAACAGACTTGGGGAAAAGGCAGTTATTGAGAGAACCTAACTGGCTGATGTCTGAAAATAACCCAACTCTGGTGATACCTTGATCTTGGTCTTGGCCTCCAGAACTATGAGGAAGTGAATTTTAGCTGTTAAACCACCCAGCCTGTGATACTATGCAAGGGCAGCTGCAGCACACAAATACAGGCCAGGCCTAGTGTTCGCATGGTGGTGGTGGGGCACTGCCTTCAGTTCCTGATTCGACAACTGTTTACTGAGCAGAGCGCTGTGCAGGTTTCTGCAAGGCTTGCCAGTAAATACAAGTATGAGAGAGAGAGAGAGAAAGTCCCAGCCCTCAGGAAGCTTCCCAGCCAGGGGAGAAAATCCAAGCAGAGAAGCAAGTGTAGATATGAAGGAGAGGCCATGAGGGCAAAGATGAGGAAGATTTATCACAGTGGGAAGGACAGGGAAGGCGATCTTTTGACTCAGAGCTTGATGGGGGACATGGTCTGTGTATGTGTGTTTGTGTGTGTGTGTGTGTGTTATGTGTATAGTATAGGTGTGTTTTATGTGAGTGCTGTATTGTGCTATGTATGCATGGTGCACATACATGTATATTGCATGTATGTTTGCATATATGTGTCTTGTAAGTGGGGTGATATAGGAGTATTTTTAGGGTTTCACTCTATGATTCTGTGGCCTTGAATTCCAGAGCAGATTGAGATCAACTTGAAACTTGTGAGCTCTGCCCAGCTGGGAGTAGAGCAAAGCCCAGAGCCAAGGTGTGGGTGGAAGGCTTCCTACATCCCAGATAAGCTACACACACTGTGGTCTGCCAACAGTTTTTAGATCTGGCAATCACAATGCTTAATTTCCCAGGTCTTAAGAGCCATCTGTAAACATGCAACCCAGGCATGGAAGAAAGAGGGCTGCAGAGAGGGCTTAGGATGAGTAAGTGACATGGGAGGTCTATGGGGTCCTCTGGACCTTGGAAAACTGCCCATCACCCTGCAGCTAGGGCCATAGTTGGAAGATGTTTATCCAGCCATCACTGTTCATTGAACAGACTAGAGTTGGCCTTGTTTACTTCTCAGGGCCCTAGTGATCCGTTTTGGATGGTAGGTGCTGGATTCTCCAGTGCTGCAGGCATCTTGGGATATCCTGTGTAGGAGACAGTCGTCAGGGGCTGGCGGCAGCAGAGTGATTAATGGCCACACCAGCTGCTCACCCAGCACTTCAGACTGATTTCCTGCCTTCTGGGGTAGGGAAGAACTCAGTGAGGCTTAGAGAGAAATTCTGCCAGGGTGGGCTGCCCTTGCCCTCCTACAGGAAACTGTCTACTTTCTCTCTGTGTCCTGATTTTACTAGCGAGGGCTGCTGAACTTCTCATGTGTGTGCGTGTGTGTGTGTGCACGTGTATGTGTGTGCACATATTGGGGCAGTGAGAGGCTTCTAGGCTCAAAGTGCTGATGGGTGCTTTAGGCACACATTGTTAAGGGCTTGGTTGGGCTGTGAATGTTCTGGTTGGGGGAGAATGAGGTAAGATCAGAAACATGCTTGTTTCTAATTTAATTTTAAACTTCTGTCTTGCTTTGGGGGATGAGATTACACTTTTTTCTAAGTCTCTAAACAGAGGTAGGAATGGAAATAGTGGAACTGGCAGGAGATATTTCCAAAACAGTTAGTCATGTGCCTGGTTCAGGAAACATTCCTCTGTCTCAGTGACTGTCAGGATGCCATGTAACCTTTCTTGCCAAGACTGAAGGATGCACAGTGGTGTCCGGCTGGGAGCTCATGGCTCAACTGGGAGAACGAGACATGAAACTGTTGAGAAGCTCTGAGCCATTCGCATGGGTTCAGGGTATTGGCAGAACTCCAGGTTCAGCCAAGGCACAGGCAAGCACAGGCCTTTGAAGTCTGGGTGTCCAGCCCTGCTTCTGAGCAAACCCTCAGGGCCTCATGCAAGGTGCCATCCCCCACATGCCCTGACACTACCACCAACTCTCCCTGCGATTGGATGCCTCTGAGAAGCAGGCACTATTTTATTTCTGCACAGCAGGTACTGAGATTTTATTTCTGCACTTTCTTTTCTCCTTCCCTCCTCCTACCCCTCTCCCACCAAAATCATGGCCGAAACTTGGCTTTGCATCTGAGAATCACTGCCTGCCACTCTCTCTTTGAGAAGAAGTTTTAATTGACACGTAATAATCACACACACTTATGGAATACAGGGTGATAACTCATTCAGTGTGTACAACGTGTAATGATCAAATCAGGGAAGTTACCATTCCCAGCTCTTTAAATAAGAAACATCATTTTAGAAATTAGTGAATGGGAGACAGCTGAAGACTTGGTTGAGTTAGGTTTTCGTTGACAATAATGTTTTTGAGGAAAAGAAAGCAAAGACAAGTCCACCTGCATACCCAAGTCTGAGGATTGATGTGGTCCTTGTCCTGGAAGCTGAGAAAATCAACCTAAAACATCCTCAAAGAGTAAATTTGGCATGATGAGCAGGAAGAACAGGTAGGGAGTAACTGCTGAGGCAGCAACCTAGCGTGATTTCTTGTGGCGGTCACTGTGAGGGCCAGGGCAGGAGAGGCCAGCCTCGAGAGGAGAGGCTCACATCCTACCTCCTCCTTCAACGTGTGCTGCAGGAGGGGCAGATCTCTAAGACTTATCTGCTAAAGAAAACAAGACCTTCCCTTGTTGAACATGAAGGTCTGGACAGCATCTCTGAGGCTCCTCCTGGCTCTGAGGATTTTAGGGCTATGAATCATACTCACTTTTTGGGGAGAGCATCAGGCCTCTTGAAGGGTGACAGAGGTTATACAGAAGCATGGAAGTATCATGCTTTCCATACGGAAAAAAAAAGGAGACTACCTTAGTCTCTGTGCTGCTATATAATGCAATACTGTAGGTAAGATGACTTAAAAATAACAGAAAGTTATTTATTTTTTAATTTTTTTATTTTAAAGAGAATAAAACAAAACAAATCAGAATAGAACAATGCAAGCAACACAGGACTTCACAACAAGACAACAGAAAATCATCAGTGGCTACCATAATGTCTCTTGTCTTCAAAATAGTTGTCCATACCTTCAGACACAATACAATTCAACAAAACAAAATGTTATAAAACCAATCAAAACAAAAGAATGAAAGCATTATGGGACTTCAAAACAAGACAATAGGACATCAACAATGGCTACCATAATGTCTCTTGTTCTCTTCGAAATAGCTGTCCATACCCTCATACACAATGAAATAAAATAATAGAAAACAGACTAAAACCAATCAAAACAAAAGAATGAAAGCATTATAGGACTTCAAAACCAGATAACAGGAAATGCACAATGGTTACTATAATGTCTCGTTTCCTTCAAAATAGCTATTCACACCATCACACGTAATAAAATCAAACAAAACAAAACAATAAAGCCAATTAACAAAAGAATGAGAGCATTATAGGACTTCAAAACAAGATAATAGGAAACCAATCATGATTACCATACTACATTCCATTATGTTCAAAATAGCTGTCCATGCCATCAAACACAGTAAAATCTAACAAAACAAGACAGAACAGAATAAAACCTAACAAAATTGTGAGCATATTACAAGAGTTCAAGACAAGACAATAAGAAATTAACATTGGTTACCACCTTCTCCTCCTAGGTATTTCCTTCCCTATCACTTTTATAATATCTATTGTGTTTTTTGGATCCCATGAACTCCATTTTTTATGCTAGTGTTCACCCATACGAGTTCAAACTGTTTTGCCCATGAACATGACCTCTAGTTGCATCCATTTACCTACAAAAGCCTGGAGATTATCCTACTTTAGAGCTGGGTAGCTTTCCATTGTATGAAAATACCATATCTTTCTTATCCATTCTGTGGTTGATGGACAAGTTACCCTTGCTTTTTTCTTGCCTCCTGTCACATGGAACAACTGTTTTCTCCCTTTTGACTTTCAGTCTATGAATTTCCTTTCGAGTTAAATGTGTTTCTTGTATACAGTATATTGATAGATCTTGGTGATTCTCCTCTGCTGCTATTCCTGGAACCATGGAACCATCTTTATTTCTCTAGAATATCCTTCAGCACTCTCTGTAGGGTGGGTTTGGTGGTCATAAGTGCCTTCAGTTGTTAATTATCATGGAAGTATCTTATTTTTCCATTAATTTAGAAAGACAGTTTTGCAGGGTACATCAATCTGTGTTGAAAGTTGTTTTCTTTCAGGATTTGAAACACTTCACTCCAAACTCTTCTTGACTTGATGGTTTGTATTAACAAGTCTTTCATGATTCCGATCGATTTTTCTTTGTAGGTGATCTGTTTCTTTTCTCTAACAGCTTTTAATATTCTGTTCTTATGTTGAATTTCTGGACTCTTGATTATTATATGTATGGGTGTAAATTTACTTTGGTTGTGGCTAGTTGGAGATGCATATGACTCACTTATCTGTATACCAGATCCTTTCCCCATGTTTGGGAAGTTTTCTGCTATTACTTCTGTAAATAGCCTTTTTATTTCATTTGTGTTGATCCCTGCTTCTTCATTAATACCTATCACTCTTAAATTATTTCTCTTTGCATCGTTTTGCAGCTGTTGAATTGTTACTGCCTGGTTCCTTGTTATTTTTGAAAGATCTATTCTTTCATGATCACTAGCTGCAATCCTGTCTTCAAGGTCTGAAAGTCTATTTTCAGTGTCTTTCAAGATGTTTTGCCAGCTTTTGACTGACTTTTTAATTTCCTGGAGATTTTTTTGAATCTGTTTCATGCATTGTAATTCCTTTCTATATTGTTCCTTTAAGTTTTCCATTATTTTCCTATGCTCCTCTTTTTTTATCTGTCTTCTTTAGATATGCTGAGCAATTCTTTCATTATATTTTTCATTTCTTCTTTTACCTGAGACATTATTTCTGATTTGATTACTTTTACAGCCTCATGAAATTTTCTTTACTTCATTTGTTATCCTCTTGGAGGTTTCAGGTGTGTGGTTTCCATTTTCTTCCATGACTATATCTCCCAGACTGGTTCTGTGTGGGCTGGAGGTCTGAGATTGCCTTTTGCTTCTTCATCTTGACATTCTCCTGGGTTCCTCCCAACAAGCTGATTGTTGGGTCCCAGGCACTTCCCACACTGGCTGCCCCTCAGCAGTGTAGGGGAATGGGACAGGCACCTATGTTCCTCTGATCCCGCGTTTACAGGGAGGTAGCAGGGTGTAGGGCTGGTTTCTCCAGACCTGTACAGCTACACTGGGGCTTCCTCAATGGCCAGGGGTGTGTGGTGGTGGGGCCGCTTCTCTCAGCCTGCATATCTACACTGGGACTCCTTCGATGGTGGCAGGCACACAGGGGTGTGTTTGTCTGATTCTCCTGGTGGGTGATGGCTGCCTGAAGGAAGCAAGGGCCTTCAATGGTGGCCTGCAGGTGGGGTGCTCAGGGCTACCTGTCTGTGTGTTCCTGTTCCCAGTGGCTGCCCCCAGGAAGCAAGCTTTTTACTACAGGCTGCAGGCAGGCGGAGGCAGATGTGCTGGCTCTCGCTGCCTGTGCTGGTTGCCCACAGGAAGCAGCCTTCTGGTGGCAGCTACTACAGAAAATTACTTCTATAGTTCTGGAGGCTAGGAAGCCCAAGGTCAAGGGCCAGCTTTCTGGCTCAGATAGTAACTTTTGTGCCATGTCCTCACATAGTAAATAGGATAAAGGGTCTCTCTTGGGCCTCTTTTTTGAGGGTAATAATCCCATTTGTGAGGGCACTAATCCCATTTGTGAGGGCTTATATTAGTCAGTGCTTACAAGAGTTTGCAGGGCTGGGGCAAAGCTCCTAAAAAGACTGCACCTGCTCTGAATCTAATTTAATACCGGACACAGAAATTTACAAGATTGACTACAACGGCTGCCCACAGAGTCAAATGTAGAAGAGCACAAAAGATCTGTCAGTGGGCTAGAGATCAGAAGGATCCAGCCAAAGGCCTGGATCCCATGCAACACCCTGCACCAGTCAGCATCAGGAGGCGAAAAGAACTGCAATGGAAGATGGAGGGTTCTGCACTGGGAAGTCAAAGGGTTGGTGCTGGAAGCTAAAAAGTCTGCATCTGCAGGCGGAAAGGCCTGTGCTGGAAGCTGAAGAATCTGCACAGAAAACCGGGAGACAATGCCCAAGGCAAAGGTGAAGATCAGAGCACCTCTGAAGAGAACAGTTGAAGTTCTTTCCAGGAAAATCAGCTGAAATCGTTTCCTCCCTTTGTCTTTTTATAACATTCTGACAACAAGGTTCCTTAAAGTGGGTTCTCCACACCCAGAACTATGCTGATTCAATTCAGTTCCCTCTCAAGGTGACAATCAATTAACCACCACAGGGCTCCACTCTCACAGCCTAATTTCCTCCAAAGGCCCCACCTTCTCATTTCATTACTTTGAGGGTTGGGATCTTAACAGGACTTTGAGGAAGACATGTATATTCAGATCATGGCAGAGTGCAAGGGTATGACAAAGGAGGGGAGAGGCAGAAATGAAGGTGAGAAGAGAGAATGAAGGGGAGGTGAGGAGACAGGAAAATAGAAAAGAGGAGGAAGGGGAGGAGGAAAAGAGGGAGAGGAGAAAAGGAGAAAAGGGAGAGAAGAAAAAGCACCGCCAGGGTCCTGAATGGTATTTGACTGGGTTGGGCAGTTTGATTGAAGGAAACCTGGACTGATCAGTACTGGTGGCTCATTCAGTCTCTACCAGTTGCTAATTTTCTTTGATCTGAGAAAATTATTTGCACATATGTGTTATGGATCCCAAGGAGACCCCTAGCAGAGAGCTCAGATGGTTGCACAGGAATTCATTCCCAGCATCAGAGAAGCAGCTCAAAGTATATCACTGTGTAAGTAAAATGTCCATGCCAGTGACAGTGTCTATTTATTAAATAAAAATACACAGAAGCACCACCTTCAGCTCTTTAATGGGCATTTTCCTCACTCATCATCACAGCAGCCCTATGAGGCAGGTACGGTTATTATTCTTACTTTGGAGCTGGCTTGGGCAAGTAACTTATCCAAAAATCACTTAACTAGTAAGTAGTGACACCTAGATGCACACTTGTCTAACTCCTGAGCACAAATGAGGAAACATGATGTGCTCGAGGTTCCCCAAACAAAAACGTTTGTCTCCCAAAGGCCTGACATAGCATAAGTGCTCATTGAATGAATAAATGAGTTATAGTAGAGCAATGAGGTCAGTGATTGTAAGGCTGGTAAGAAAATTTATATCCTGTCTCAAGAATCAGATTTCTTTAATAGATTTCCAAGGCAAACCATAAAGACAGAAAGGGTTTGTTTTTCAGCAATGCTTGTGCATAAATATAGTTTTTTTTTAATTTTTTCAAGCACAAAGGGCCCTGAGTTCCCCTTGTGAATGAGCCCAACATCCTGAAATCTCCAAAAGGAACCAACTCTGAGACTCCTTGGACCATGGTTGCTTTCTTCTCAGTCCACCCTTTCTGTGGCTTGCACCCCTGATTTGTCCTCAAAGACGCACTCAGGAAATACATTTTGGAAGGAAGGAAGTAATGGAGCCCAGGGTCCAGTTCTGCATTTGGCATGGGCCCAAGGACACCGTATACACAGACCAAAATAAGACTTCCATTTGTCTCCATGGCACGCTGGTTTCAGTGGCATTGTCAATTTTGTCTGTTTATCATGTGTCGCTTCGTAATAGGTTCTTCTTTTCTAAAATTTTTATATATTTTTTTGGCATATTGTGTTTTGGCAATTGACAACAAAATTAGTTATCTAGCATAAATCAATGATGAAATTACCCTGCCTGCATCTTTTCATTCCTTTTTTATCTCTAATGATATTTTCTGTAGGATGACTAACCCACACTGATGTAATTATCTATTGATCTCAATGGTGTACATTAGAAAGTGCACCCTGCAGGCCATAGCAGGATGGTTTCTCTGTGTGCCACATTGTGTTAGGGAACCTATTAGTGCAACAGAAATATCTAAAGTCCGTCCTTTGTGCTGGGGATGTTAGAACCAGTGCTAATTACTTTATTAATCATAAGGTGAAACAGCAGCACTCATGTTGTGGCGGCAGTAAAATAAATGGTTTTATGGCAGATGTAGTTAAAAAGAAATGGCAGGTTGGATTTATAGTTCTCAGTAGGGGAGGGGAGAGGGAGAGAGAGAGAGATAGAGAATGAAACCACACATAGCAGCAATTTAATTTCTTTAGTTAAATGCTCATTAAATGTACGACTAAAAACCATTTGTAACTATTTCCCTAGTGGCTCTATGTCCAAGGAGAATTTGTTTTAAAACACAAGTGAAAGCTAAAATAGACTTTTTACTAAAAATGAACATAGTGAGTTGACATTTTATCTCCTGAGGGGCAGAGGGAGAGAAGGAGGCATCCTGAGGCTGGACTTGGAGACAAGTTTGCATTTTGGGATTCTTGCTGTGTCTGTTGGTGCAGTCTGTGAGGCCAGTAGAATTTAGTGGTTACGGTCCAGACCAAAGCCCAAGCACAGGCAGGAGATGGGGATAATTCAATGACCAAGATCATCATTTAGGACAATGTGTGCATTTCCATTGTCGTGTTAGCTATTTTATTTTCTTTAAATTCAGTATTACTTATGCATAAATTAAAATAATCTTCCATGAGTACTTGTTTCTGTAAGTATGTGTGGCTTTCACACTCCTTAAATTAAAAAAAAAAAAAGTCAGGATTGGTCAACATTTCACTTTCCATGCTTGACTAAAGCTGCTTGTGTGAGTGTGTGTGTGTGTGTGTGTGTGTGTGATCACTGACTGCCTTCTAGACACTATACATTAAGCTGTTAATGACTATGTCCTTTAATTCTGAGTTCTGTGTCACTGACAGGACTATTCAATATCTACAGAGCAGATGAAGCTCAGTAATCTTTGAAGGCCACTCTGTAAGTGGTGAGTCTGAAATTTTGACTCAGAACTGTTAGGTTCTGAAATCCACGGTCTTTGCTTTAACCAGGAATTTTTCCCAAATAAATACAAAACAAAACTATTGAATGTTGATTGCTGCATGATTTCAACAAAATAACATGGTAAGGTAGATATTATTTTTCCCAATCTTACAGGTACAATTGCAGGGAAATTAAATTGTACAGGGCATGTATCTAGTGGGAGAACTCAAACCCGTGATTGTTTACAGAAATCAAGTGCCATTTCTTTTTCTTTGAAATGTGGTTTTGCTATGCCCAGGCTGGAGTAGCTGGGACTATAGCTGTGCACCAGTGTGCTTGCCTAGGGTTATTTCTATGTAGTCTCAATAAACTTTTCCACCAAGTAACTACCAGTACTAGAACTTCCTCTTTGTATTAAATCCTTCTCAGCTAAAAGTTAAATTCATTTTCTTTTTCTTGGCATTCTGTGATTGATAGAAAAAACAACAACAAAAACCCAACTCATCACCCTTTAAGGAATCCTATCCACACAGTTTCAACTCTTCCAATCACCTTCAGCAGACTGAAAATTCCAGATCACTGTGTTTTCTCTTTTTGGAGACAGTGTTGTTCATTAGTTCTGTTCACATGGAATCAACACAGAGAAAGCAGACAAAAGAAATCACTGCATAAAACGTAACATGCCATTCTTTTATGTCAGAGCTGGGACTATTCTTTCTTCAAATGGTTAGAATGTGGAACTGAAGACTCAGTTTAGGTGCAATGCTCACACTGAATAGGCATCTAACAGATATTAGCTTTTTCACCACTCCTTGATGGGCCCACTAGTCTGGTGTGTGAGACCCAGGAAGTTTCAACAGGAGGAGAGGATAGAAGTTGTGACAAGCAGGTGACCTTAGAAAGATCTGGTATCAGGCATTGAAGGGACAGGGATTCTGGAACAAAACTCCAGATGGGAAGTGATGCCAAGTGTTAAAACAGAAACTTGGCAAGGATACTGGAGTACAATATAGGTCAGAAATAAGAGCTAGAGTGCAAAAGAAAGAAGGATTACTCTCTTACTCAATGCATTACTGAGCCACTTGAGTCTGCTATAGTTCAGATCTTAAATGTCCTGCGAAGAACTGTATGTTGAATGTTTGCTATTAGAAGGTGGTGGGGTTTAATGGGAGATCTTTAGGTGATTGGGGCCATATCTGGAAGAGGAGAGTGAGGCTGTCTTTTGTGTCCTGGCCTTGAGTGATTTTCTCTACCATGTGCTCCCATCATGTTGTGTCACTTCACTCAGAAGCTATGGGGCCAACAGATCATAGAAAGTAAGACCTCTAGGATTGTGAGTCAAAACAGAGTATTTTTCTTTATAAGCTGATTATCTCAGGTAATTGTTATTGTAATGGAAATCTGACTAATACAGGCCTTTAAATTCCTTTATGGACATGATAGGTCCCAAGGTCTAGGCAAGGCTAGTTATATAATTTGTAGGTTACAGTGCAAAATGAATTACAGAATTCTTTTCGAAAGCTAGAAAAAAAAGAACCACTTAAAAGTTTTTTCTCTATCTGATCTGTTTATTGATTATACTGATTTTTAGTTTGTTATTTAATGTTGTACCTCCTCAAGCACAGGAATACTTGCAGTGACCAGTGTGAACTCTCATGAGTGGCCAGGGACCCCACTTGTGACTTGGCAATGTGGCCCACCAGCTTCCAGGACATCGTCTGTCTGCTCATTGTGCCCAGGTAGGGTCATTGTGTTAGTTTTTTTCTCTCACTAAAACAAATACCTGAAGCTGAGTGCTTTACGAAAAGTTTTATTTAATTCATAGTTTTGGAGGTCGATACTGAAGTCCAAGATTGGGCAATCTCATCTCCTTAGCTCTGATGAGAGCTCCTTTGACTATGTCGTCACATAGCAGATGACATCATATACTAAAGAGAGAGATCAGATAATTAGACAGGAATCCAGGAAGTCTCAACGGTTGGGATTTCTCCTTCATAAGAACTTGGTTTTGTTAGAACTAACACGCTTTGCAAGACCAGCATTAATCCCTTCTGCGCACATGATACCCACAGTGACCTAATTATCACCCAGTGGGTCCCACCTGTTAAAGTTTCCATGCTCCCTTAATGGTACCACAGTTTGGACCAAACCTCCACCATGAGAAACCTTGTGAGGACAAACAACACCCAAACCATAGCAGTCACGGAAGTCAGCTCCAGCTCATGGAGGTGACTCAAAATGGATTACAGCATCGATACTGGTAAGTGATTGGTACCAGATCAAGGTCTATGCTGGGATGTCTGCTGAATGGCTACATTGCTGCCAGTTCAGCACAGGGAGCTATCACCCCATCCTGCCTGAAGACACAGCCCTAAACTTTCCCCCAGCCCTGTCTGTGTACAGGCTCTCACTGCAGAGCAGGAGTAGAGACAGATATGGGCTCTCACCCCAACCAGTCTTCACTCTTAGTAACCCCACTACCGTCCCAGGAAGAGGGCAGTACTGATGGACAGGGAGGGAGGGAGAGACTGGATGGAGGTTGCAGCAGGAACAGGAGGTGACCAAGGACCTATCACAGGGAGTCAGGGAGATGGTGGGATTTGTATGCAAGCTGAGGCTCCAGGATTTTCATGCGAGCTCCACTTGCCATCGAATGTCAGTTAAACAACAGAAATTCAAAAATGAAGTTATGAATTTCAAGATGGTGATCTTAAAGCTTTATTTCCCAAGCCTGGGATTCTGGACAATTGAAATGGTCACACACTTAGGAGACCAGCTGAGATTTGAGATGCTATGGCCTCAGGATCTTCACAGTAGACATACTAGAAAATGATAGGGCTGGAATTCTAGGCAGGCCACAGCAGTGTGAATTTTTAATTTAAAATTTCTATTTATATGTGCCTTTTCAAAGTGTCCTGTGGCCTTGCCCTTCTTTGGTGTGCCATCTTTGTCTGGGGTTTTCATCCTCTATTAATACTGCTTCTGTCACTGTTTACATATCTGACTCTAGACAGACATTAATATCTCTGATCCTTCGTCTCCTCTCATTTTTAGCTCTCATGTACTTTGATTGCACCAACTCATGGAGTTTTACCATCTCATGTTGGGTAATGAGTCAAATGATATCCTAGTGGCCAATGCTGTCATCGGTCTGTTTGCACTTCTGTGTTTTACCAAAGGAACTCCCAGGATTGCTAAGTATTTCACTCACCATGTTTGAGGTTGCTTCTATAACTTATTCCAGGAAAGTAGGGCTCTTTATAACTTGATTGATTAGTTATTAGGGAAAAATGACCCTGAACCACCTCCAGTTAGGAGTTAATGTATCCTTCTAAAAAGCGGTTTGCCACCTCGAGGGGCTGTGAAGATTTCTTAACAGCTCGTGCACAGAGTCAAAGCCTCAGAGATGTGACCAGAAATGCATGCATCCAGGAGACAGCAGAGAAACAAAGCATCTGACATTTCCACCGCCCCAGGCTGTGTGACGACAACCTAGTCCCTTTCCCTATTTGGGCTTCAGTTTCCCATATTTTGAATAAAAAGCCTGGCTACCTCATTTCCAGGGTTTCCTCTAGTTAAAAAACTTAATGTTCTATGACTATGCACTGACAACTTCCACCTTCTCAGTGCCCACCTGGTTCTTGGAGATTACGTGCTTCCCACATCTCCTAAGCCTTATTACTCGAGGCAGCTCAAGAACATTTCCCAGCAGCTGAGGAAGAGGATAGGCACTGAGGCGCACTTGCAGCTCGGCGTGCCTTTCTGTGGCTCTCAGCCGAGAAGTGGGGAAACCCAGCACAGCAGCTTTGCCGGTACTGACAGATACCCGCAGCAAGTAAGCTGCTGCTAGGTTGCATTATTACAAATGCACTGAGTGAGAGGTACCCCAGTCACTCTGGGCCTCCCCAGGATCCCCACCCTGGGGTAGTCTTCTGAGGAGACTGGCACTGCTTCTCTCGCCCCTCCAGGCAAGGTTGCACCGCAGATCACTGCCAAGTTCATTACTGGAACAATCCAGAGAAGCCAGCAGTTAATTATCTACTAAAGAAGCTCCTTCACATGAGCCTCTACTGAGCTTTCTTTTTCATGCCCTTTGAAAAGACGTAATCATCCATTATAGTCATCATCGGCTCTGTTACCTTCTGTCCCTCTAATTGTCACTTTTCTTTTAGACAATGAGGTATAATGGAAAATATGCTCATGGAGGAGCCAGCAGCCTGCTCTTCTAGTTCTGGCTCTAATAATACTTCAGTGTGTAACTCTGAGCAAGTCCCTTTACCTTTTTGGGTCTCAGCTGCCCAATCGAATGATAGGATTGGTGTGGATCTAGCTAAGATTCCCCTCCTGTTAGACATTCTGTTATTCTGTCACGGTGGATATGCTCAGTAGTACCCTGGCTATCATCGGAGATGTGGAAAAGTAAATGAGTACTTTAGTTTTGGCCCTCTCAAAGCCCCCAGAGTCCAGGAGACCAGAGAAAAACAGAGAAGTACATCCTTGTGCAGAATCCAGTGCTGCAGGAATCCACGTGGGGGAGTGGTTCATTTGCTAGCTTGCACAAGAGGGAAGAGGCCAGTATGGCTAGAACAAAGCCTTGTGTTGGGGACAGGTGGTAGCAGGGCTGCAAGGAAGGGAGAATTCAGATGAACAAGGGATCTCAAATACAGGGAAGGCGGTTTAAACTTCACTAACAATGAGGGAAAATGTAAGCATTTGATTAATGGAATTATGGCACAAGAAAGACCTCTAGGAAAATTTATTGATTAGGAATACATTCAGCTACACGGACCACAGTACACTGAACAGTTTGGGTTAGACCTGTCTAGGTAAGAAGACATCAGGAGGCAGCAGGTATTGGTGTTGGTTTAGCAGTTAGGAGATGTCAGCGTTGCTTCCGTGATTTTTTATCAGCCTTTCACTCGTGGTTGTAGGACAGCTGCCACAGTTCCTGCTCATGTCTCTACACCAGTGAAATAAAAGTGGATGCAGGGAGGGTAGTAGCAATTAAGTCTTTTCCTTTATACCACAAAATACTTTCAAAGCTTTGAAGCCCAGACCTCCTAAAAGAAAATGAAATTAGATTTCCATTTCTGTCTTGAATTTTGTAGCTTGGCTTCATGGCTATCCTCGCTGCAAAGAGGCTTTCAGACCTCGACAGTAGACCTGCCCTACTTGCAACCTCCTACTACCCACTGTGCACTGAGCTTGTTTGTTTGTTTTAATATCTTGGTGGCAAGCTGTAAACAATGTAAGAAACTTGCCCCCTTTGTATCTCCAGGGATTGGCACTGTGCTGGCTTCACAAGGTGAAGGCATGGACTGTGAATGTGCACTGAATTAGGAGGCTGTGTTGATGAGCTTCCTGCCTCTGTGACTGTTCTCAAATAACCAATGCCTGATGCGTTGGCTAGGATTTTATTATTCTGTCTGTAACCCAGCATATTTCACAGAGGCCATTAAAATATATTCTTAGGTTTGCACTTATAAAACTTTAGTATCTTAATCCATTTATTAGCATCTATTGGAAGCTTAAATTCTGAAGTACAGTCTGAACTGTGAAGCTGCACCTACCACAGCAACAGGATGGTGAGCTTCTGCTGACGATCTGATTACTTTACCAGGCGCACATGACCTCTGGCAAAGATAGATGACTGTTTGTAGATGTCTGCTATTTCTCGTATGACCATAAAATTTTTTTTAGCAGTTTGGCTTATCCTATTAAAGAGCAGAAAGCTGTCTGGATTTCTATTTTTGGATAGGTTCACTTGTGAGGTTTTTTTTTTTTTTTTCTCCCTCTTCCCTGATGTGTTTCTCCCTTTATCTTTACAAATTTCTGTGGTATAAAACCAGTCATCTTTAGTGAACATTACTACAGGCTGAATTCTTCCCCATAAGCCCCAATTTTATAATTTGGGAGCACTATGCAAAGGTAATATGGTTCTTATTCCCTTTTTTCCCTCTTAGTCTGGAATAGAAGCCTTTCTGGTTGTCGATTTATGGTGAGGTCCCTGTCCCCTACACTCAAATATTGCAGCTGCTCTTTCCAAGACTGTAATAGGCACTTTACAACCTTTTATTTTGCCTGTTTTTAAGAGAAATTAATAGTTTTTTTCAGTTTCTTGTATTTTGCTATTGATTCAGTTGTAAATGCATGTTTATGTCTAGAGCCCTAGAGATTGCTATGACTGCATACAAAGATTATTCACACATTCTAATGTGCATATTAATTTCACTATGATGCAGAACTGGTCCCTGCAGAATTGTGCCTCATTAAGAGACATTGAAACCTCATATGCTTTCCAAATTGATGGTCCAAATATGGCAAATGCCTCACCACTGCTGACATCTCCACGCTGGAAGTGGTAGCAACATTACATAGTGGAAGATTTCTGGGGAGCATAAAAAAAGAGAAACCCAAAACTGATCCTAGTAAAATTTCATTGTTTACAAAGCATATTTTTGTTGCCCAAATCATGTGTTTGGTGTCCTGGGGGTGGTGTAATGGAAGCCTTCTGGACGGTGGTGATTAGAGACATCGGTTAGTGGACAGAACAAGGGAGTGGGCAGGAGGTGAAGCACACTTCTCCTTCCCAGCTTTCACATACCTTTTCTCTCACTTGAAGCTGGCGGGATTTCTGCCTAGCAATTAAGCCATTCTGGCACACAGACCCAGCACAGAATTCCAAGTCGCTTTGTGCTCAGGAGACAATGATTTGGGCTGAACCTCTCAGCAAGATTGATTCTGTCTCTCAGTGGATTGAGGAGTCACATACAGTTTCATGAGTGGGGTTCATTTGCCTGATGTGTGGAGCAGAGTTGTCACAGGCAGTCCTGGAAAGGCAGACTGGAAATCTCACACCTGCCTGTGCCCCCATGCTTCCTGAACCTGCACTCTACAAAGGGTCTTGGGGGAGGCTCTGACGGAACCCTCTCCCTTTTTCAGCCCTGCTTGAAGATCACACAGAGCAATATGGAAGTTGGCCCTGCTTGATAGAAACATCTTATGATTTTGAAAACATCCCTCTGTAAAGAGCCCAAAGCCTGCATATTTTAACTCCCAAGTGACAGTGCTTTGTTGTGACAGTTGGAGGCAGATGTTCACATCTGTGCAAAAGAGTGTTTACTGGACATTGAAAAATATGCATGAAATCAATAAGACAGGTTGTAAAGGAGGTTTCTGATCGCCTCCATCTAGATTTGTGATGCCTCTTTGTTTTGAAGAAGAAATAAAAGGGAGAGCTATGCACTGACAACAAGTGGTCCTTTGTTGAGAAATTAGTAAATGGGCTGCTTTTCAGTCCAAACAGGTGGCGTTTAGTGTAGGTTAGTGTAGTGCTTGATTGATTGTGTCAACTTGAGACATTTAGAAGCTTAACTAAATCAGCTTAGCAATTCTACACCCTAGGGAGTAGACGACCCACCATAGGGTGGCTCATCGCCTGGATGGTACAGAAGGGAAGGACAGATGAGGTTCCGTTCTTCAGAGGAGCTCCAGTCTTCGCTTTTGGCTTGGAGATTGTCTCCTGGTTTCCAGTGCAGACTCTTCGGCTTCTGCCTTGGATCCTTCTGCCTTCCAGTGTAGACTTTTTAGCCTTCTGGCGTAGACCTTTCAGCCTTCTGTTGCAGACCCATCAGCCTGCTGGTGTGATCTTGCATGGGACATTGGGGTGGACTCCAGACCTTGGATGAATTCTTCGGTCCCCGCGATGCAGACCTCCTCTGGACACTTTCTCATCCAACTCTTTGACCATCATAGTAAGTCAATCTTGTAATTTCTTATCCATTTGTATATCTCATCTTATATCTATTTTCTCTAGTAAATTCTGACTAATACAGTTAGTCTGACTACTTAGAGATAATAACATGTCAGTCTTGCTGGTGGTCTCTGTCTGCATCAGTCAGGGCAAATAGCGCTTAATAAATTCTTGCTCTTTTATTTTTTCATATTCTGTGGGCTGTGTGGATAGCGACATAAGTCTGCAACTCAGGGAAAAAGTAAGGAGGAGAAAACCAACATTTTTCGAGCACCTGTGATGAGTGAGTCTTCATCCATCCTTATGCAGTAGTGATATTGTCCCCACTTTCAACAGCGGAGACAGCTCCATGCAGGGCCTCAGTTCATACAGAGATGAGAAGCAGAGCTAGGTCGGCTTGAACACAAACCCCACATACTATCTAGAACCTGTGTGGCCTGAAAAAAGTAAAGGGTTTAACTTAGTATTTTTAGTGATTTATTCCACTTCATGAGATAAACCAGTGTATGTACACAAATTGCTATCCCTTTGACAATGACATTTAATTGACACAGTTTAAAAGTCATGTCCATCAAATACTAAAAAAAAAAAAAGTGAAGTACTCAAATAATCATTGAAAGTCTTTATTCTCTATTCATAGCTTCCTAGATCTTTCTCTTTTTTATGCTGAGGCTCAAACCCAGAGCCTTAGGCATGCTAGGAAATTTCTCTACTGCCAAGTGAAACGCCCAGCGTGTCATTCCATTTCTTTAGGTGCCAGGGCATTTCTACGGTTGGGTAGAAATCAGGTCACCCCAACCCTATTGATTTCAGACAACACAAACCTGTGCCTATGTCCTCAGAGGACAAGTTTTAGAACAAAACACTCCTCGAGTCACCCTAAATGGTAGAATTCAGGGTCGAGGAAGAGGAGATGACAGTAAGATATCCGGGCTCCTTTAGAGACACAACTAGCTTGTCAGAGTGGGCAAGATTATGTGGCAGATGCTGTCGCCTTTAGCACCCTCCCCCGACATTCTACTGTCTCAGAGTCTGCGCTCCTCCACCTCTCAATCTGGAGCATGTGCTGTTCCCTCTGGCTGCCATACCCCAGCACACAGTAGATCATGTTGCGATCAAATTACACCCTTACCTCTCAGCCACCATTAGTTAATGCTATCAGTAATTACTTAGGCATCAACTAATGATAGCATTAAGTTAAATTCAACAGAGCTTTCTCCTGTCTTCCCTTAGTGCTTAATTGCCTGTTTTGTAAATCTGTAGAGGAGCCCGCCCCAGACTTTCCACTGTAACACTTCTAGATTCATCCTCAGTCTAAAAGTCCCTGTCTGGGGACATGTCTGGGGAAGCACAGCTTTTGGTGCAGCCAAGAATTGTGGGTTAATACTCTTCAGATGAGCCTGATGCTGCTTGATGAAGCTAAGCAAGTGGAGTCATATGGTGAGGCTGTCATTGTTAATAACAGCAGCTGTATTAGGAATAACAAGGTATCTCTGTGTGTAGCAATGTGGAAGAGGGAATTTGAAACACATTTTGGAAACTTTTGGATGGGGCAAAGAAACAGAAGTGGAATCCAATGTAGTTTAGCCCTTTCTTTCTCACACCTGGTCCTGCTGAGAGCCCAGGTAGAGTTTTTTTTTTCTTTTTTGATTTTTCTTTAAGTGAAGGGAAAAAAAGACATATATAACAAAGACAACAAGCAAAAGAGACAAACAAATGACTAGAGTAATTGCACAACAGTAACATTGCAGGTTTACTAAACAGGATGATAGAAACTTGACAATGGTTGCAATATTGCATATCATTATCTTTAAAATGGTTACTTACATTAACAGATATAGACATGTAAAATTGATCTAATCATATGAGTATTAATTTTTCTTTCTCAATAACGAATACATTCAGCAGTGTGTTTGTTTTAGTTATCTTACATATACATATATACAGATTTTTATCTTTTCCTTTTCCCTTTTCTCTTTCCCCCAGGTGGAGTTCTTAAGGGAGAAGTGCAATTGGTCTTTTCTTGTCTTTATAATTGTGGTCACACTGCTTTTGCAGTAAAACACGTGGACTCAATCCCTGCACTCTGTCCATCAGCATTGGAGGGTGACACAGATTAGGAGGTTGGCTGTCATGAGGATGTCCTCAGGCCTGGGTCTGGTAGATGATCCAAGAAGGTCTACACAGGTGGCTGTGAATAAATGACTGGACATGAGGACAGGCTGCAGCTCCAGTCTCGAGTGTGAAGATCTCTGAGTTTCTGGGGACATGGGCTTGAGGCTAGCTCACCTCTAAGGAGTAGGTCAGGGCTCAGAGCACTGTGAGATCTTCCACACTTCTCTGAATATTTTTATTGAGCGGGCATCTGATGCAGGAAAAGGAGTGAATCCAGGGTCATTTGGACAGGAAAGAGAGCTATCATAGAAAGCCATGTGTAGTCAGGGCAATATATGCATGAGGGGATGGGGATTTTCTTGCCTGAGAGCCAACTCCAGGCCCACCTGCATTGCCTTGGCAACGGCGATGGGGTAGAATTTATAGGCTCGTTCCTACGCAAGTGCCTGAGGTCTTTTTAAATACCTGCTGGCTTCTCTACCCACCCACTGCTCTCTGAATCACTGAGCAGGGCTCTGAGAGATACTCCCTCCCACACTGAGTCTTGGCATAGCTCAGAGAATGTGGAAGGGCTTTAGAGGCCTAGGCAAAAGCTTTTAAACATTTTGTTTTGGTCTTTGGAATGTTATTCAAGAACTTAGATGGAAAATGCAACTTTGAACTGTTACTGCTCAAATCCCCTTCATTTATCTACAATGAGATAGTATACAGGGGCTCCTAAACATATTAAGGCGGGGGAGGGAATCAGGAGGTCAAACTTTCTGCTTCCAACTGTCTAGTGGTGCCACCATGGTTCAGATGATGACAGTTTCCCTGTCCTCAGTCTTCTTTCTAAACATGCGTACTACCTGTCCACAGAGGCCCCTCTGGTGCCAGAATTTTGTTAGCTTTGATTGGGCTTTTCCTTGTCTAACCACAGCTGATTTAAAAACACAGCACCTGTCCCACTTCCCATTGCCAAGAACTCACAAAGCCAAGCCAAGAAAGCTGCATTGTCAGCGCCAGCCAGCAGGAGTCCAGAGCCAGGACTCCAACCACCGAGGCTGCCAAATCCCCAAATAAACTGAACCAAGTGCTCAGCTCCCAAATTACATTTTTAAAAACTGAACTTAGAAACTAAGCACCAAATGTGTATGTTTTAAAAATAAAACAAGCCATTTTTTGAACTAGTTAGAACCAGAATTGGTTCTTTATGTTTTTGAAAACTATTTAATTTGAACACCAAAATATCCTCGGACTGAATCAAATAGATACTCCCAACAGTTTTGGTCTCTGGTTAAAAACAGACAAGCAAGCAGGCAAGCTTATAGATCAGAAAAAGCTCTCTGACATTTAGACTGAGGCTTTCTCTGGAAGAAGGATTTTTTTGTATGTTCTAGTCAAGCAACCATTTCTAAAACCAACTGGGAAAATAATGGTGACATCCATTACCCAAATGACATTGGAGCTACCATGGTTCACCTCTCAATTGTCATGTCATGATTTTTTTTAATAATCGCTGTAACTCCTCTCTCACACCTTGTCTATTTGCTCATACTGCTATTTCTTGAGTATTTAGATGACCACCAACTGCATAATGAAAGTGCTGGTGGAGAACCAATAGAAGATTCTGAGATGCTTGCTTTGCCCAAAGGTCATACAGTCTTTGCCCTGGAAGTTGATGGCTGTGACTTACTTGGCAAAGGGAAAATCCAGCCAGAGATTATAGCATATGCGGCATGGGATTCATACTCAAAACAATTGGGTATTTTACAAAACGTGAAGAATAGGATGAATTAAATACTCCTAAATGATGACACAGGGTAGGGATAGGGAGCTGCTAGAAGCCCTGGAGAATAGTGTTTCTGCTGGAGTTGGATTGCCTGATTTGCTTATGTGGGGTCTGAAAGTCAGGAAATGTGGGTTGCCTGGCATCTCCCCATTTGAATATTTCTTCTATTTGTGGCTTCCTGGGACTCTGCTCTCATCTGGTTTGAGACATTTGATCTTGGAACTGGGTAAACTCCAGGACTGTATGGATGTTCTCTGAGAGTAAATAGCACCTTCTATTTTCTATCTTGTCACAGTGCTTTGTTTAGTGGTTGGTGAAGAGTAGATATAGTTACTAAGTTTGTACTCCAAAGTAACCTTCTACCATTGACAAGTATTGGCAGTTTGGCTGGGATTTGATTCTAGAAAGTGTCTCTTCCTCAAGTGTTATTTCCTGTCTAAAATATCTAAAATCTTATGGTCACTCTCAGAAAAAATACTATTTTCCACCTTCCCTACAATCCACTTCAAGGTAAGGAATAAATGCACTTTGATATAGAATTTCAGAAAGCAGAGTAGTATCCTAGGTAATGTTAATAAAATAGAATCCCAAAAGTTGGAACCATAGTCAGAAATGAAAACAACAAATGTAGAAAACATATGCCAATAGGCTCCTGTCCTCAGTGTCTATGTCTTTTTATTCTCAAACCACCCAGTCAGTAGGGAGTGAGAAATGGTCTTTTTGCTTCCAAGTAAGCAAGCTGATTGTATCACTAAGCTAAGCAATTTAGATTTCAAGATTGGTTTCTAGCTCCTCTTTCATCTGCTCCTATTTTTGCCTACCTGCCTCCATCCCTTCCTAGCATTTCTTCATCTACAGTATGAGGATAAGGCTACCTGGCAATTATAAAGACTCAACAGAATTATACTGTACTTAGTAGGATATACTGTACTAATTGCCAAATAAATGTCTTCATAATAATGATGATGGTATCTTAAAACTTTTACCTCCAAATTCAAGTGGTAGTTAGATGTGCTACCATTACTCTAGGAAAGTTTAACAATATTTATAGCATGAATCCATTTTTCAAGTCTTTGGATATTTGAATAGAATCAAATATTGGTTTGGTTCAGAGAATATATTTTGATCTAGGTTTATCCTGGCTTACTTATTTTAGTAAGCGTTGGCTATGTATGACAGAGCTATAATATTATAATATCTACTATCTACTATATTAGATACTACATTATAATATCTACTATTACATTATAGAAATACAATACTAGGTTTTGGTTTGGGCTTTTTATCTTGGTGTTTTGGTTTTTAGAATCTTGGATTCAGAGCCTCAGGCCTGTTTGTGACTCTGATGGGATTTCACATCTTCTGGTAGAGTCTAGAATAGAACTCCAGAACAGGCCATCCAAGAACTTGTGAAGTAACAACTGTTACTTGTGAATAGCTCTTTGATTTCCTGAACATGATACTGCCCAAGTTAAGTGACACAGAACAAATTTGAGGAGCCTGTCACCTAAGCATAAAACATCATGCTTACCAGAAAAAAAAAATTCCTAAGCCTATCAAAAAAAAGCCTTTCTCATGCAAAGAATTGCATCTCATTTATGGAATTGCATCTAGAGCCCACTGGCTGGTGAGTGGCTGCAGGAGCTAGGAGGAAAGGGGATGGCAAGGAAGTGTTTCCCTGCTTCCTGCTCAGGTGAGCCTCTCAGCATCTGTGTGTCAGTGGAGGTACTGACAGTGAGTGTGCTGTGTCCTTCATCTCCATGGAGCACTCGAGGCTCTTCGGGGGACTTGATTAGAGAAAGGTGAGTGGTTGTCAAGGCAACCTCCTTTTGACTCATTCATAGAATGAAAGTTGGGGTTTTTACAAAAGAGAAATAATGATCGCACTGAAACAAACACATGGAAATTTGGGCACTTAAAAGAATGAAAACAAGGATGAGAATACCTACAACTAGGCTTACATGGTATATATATATATATATATATATATACCATGTAAAAAGCAATTTGGCTCAGAGAACATTTTAATGTTCCTCTTTACCCTACAGTGTCTCAAATCGCAGCAATTGCTGTGACAGTTTGCAGAAAACTCTCTGTAAATTTTTTTTCTGGGTACAATTCTGAATATGGGATAGCTGGCTTTTCCCAGATTTTAATGGCCCCTTTAGTACTCAATGTGTTCTGTGTCTAAATCTTATTGTTTATTCATTCAGCCATTCATTCAACAAATACTTGTTGAGCGTCTGCTCTATGGCAGGCTATAGGAAGCTACGGCTAACAAATGTTTGTTGTAGAGAACAGTTCTGATATCATGCACTCCCAGCACAGGTAGGAGGGATGAAAGGCTGCCTGGGGTACACTATCAGAATACATGCAAGGAAGGCAGCCTCCTAAGCCACTCCTTACCCAGCAAGCCCACATTCTCCCATGAGACATCTCTCCCACTAGTTCTTGTCTCAAACCAGGGCTTCTGCTCCAGGCACAGCCTTTATCAACTATGGGTAGATCCTGGAGTCTCCTAATGGGTCTTTTGGCTCCCATCTCTAACCCATCTGATTCATCCTGTGTAGTTCTGACTTACACATTGTTTTAAAACTTAAGTTTATTGATACATTTTAGGTATACAAAATGATTACATTCATTATAGGGAATTTGTATCTGTACCTGATATAACTTGATTCTTTTATTCCCTCCCATTCCCCTACTTTTCCTTCAACCCCTCTCCCCTCCTTATTTATAAAAGCTTTGTTTCCATTTTTCCCTTCTGTCCTCATCATGCCCCCACTCCCTTTTCCATTTGGACTTTTTTTTTTTACCATTTCACAATACCTATTCTACATTTTGGTCCTTATTTACACTTTCAATTTCTCACACCAAGGAAATAATGTTGTATTTATATGAGTGTCTGGTTCATTTCATTAAAGAGTACGGCCACAAGGTGAATCCATTTACCTAGAAATGTCTCCAGCTTATTCTTCTTTATGGAGGAGTACTCCATTGTATAAAAAAATACATTTTCTTTATCCAATCATGGATTGGACATTTGGGTTGTTTCCAACATTTAGCTATTACAAACTGTGCTGCTATAAATATGGGTGTGCATATATTTCTGTGGTATGATGCTTTTAAGTCTTTTGGGAAGATACCAAGAAGAGGAATAGCTGTGACTTATACATTTTCCTGACATGCTTTCCCCAAAGAACTTAAATACCTCAAATCTAAACCACTCAGCTTGTCTCCCAAAGTTCATCATATATGTGGCTCCAATGAGCACACCTGATGTATTCTCTTTTCTCAGCTGCCATTCCTGACGAGTTCATCTCCCTCAGAACATGGAAATGTGCCAGGAGTGAACCTCCCAAATCTTGCTCGTGTACTCCAGGCTGCTTATGATGTTCTCTTTTTCTCCACTCACCCACTGTATCACTGGCCTTTTGCCATCACACCCATGCCTACCCACCCCTCATGGCCCAACCAAACCTCCCATCAGTTATTCTCTAATATCCAATCTTTCCTGTTTCTACAGAAATAGAACTTTTGCTGGGCATGTGGCTGCCCATAACAAAGGCTGTCCCACTTTGTCTTACAACAAGGCTTGGTGACATGAGCAAGTTTTTTAATGAGAAACTTTATGTAATATAAGATTCATATTCTTAAAGAAACTGGCAGGCTCTTGCCTTGCCTCTTTCAGTGAACAGGATGTGGACTATTTGAAATATCTGTCTGTCCATCCGTCTGTCTGTCTGTCTCTCCCTCTCTCTCTATCTTCTAAGATGGTAGAATCATGAGTAAGGAAGAAATTTCAGTTCCACGGAGCTGTCTTGTCAGCTTTAGACACATGAGAGAAATGACTTCTGATTTGTCTAAGCTTTGTAAAATTTGTGCTTCTATTATAGCAAAAGAACTATACCTCTAGGAAACCTCCTTTAAACTTTCACCATGATCAGAAAGTCTGATGTGCCTTTTTTTTTTTGGGCTTTGTTATTTTCTTATTCATTTTCTTTTACTAGCCAGGCTTTAGGAATGTAGTTCATGGGGATGGTGATCATATTTTACACCTACAGGTGCAGTGTTAAATGCTGGTGGAATGTATTTTTGTACAATTGAGAGAAAACTGAACTAGAAGATTGACAGCCTGGATTCTTGTCCTTCTTTACCCTAGCTAGCATATGTATTTGAGAATATTTCTTAACTTTCCTGAGCCTCAGTTTTCTCAGTTCCTGAAAGGAATGTAATTTGTATCTCAGTGAGCCAGGAAGCATGCAACTATTTTGTGAACCACAAAGTAATTCACAATGTTAACACATTCACATCCACCATCGCTCTGTGTGCATGGTCATGATGCAAGGTCATGGTGAGATTGGGCCACTTCCACTAACGATATCCATGGACAGCTGTCTGATTTTTCCCATTGGTCACTGGCGAAATGGTCTATTAGTGGATGACTAATTATTCAAATGACTATGGAATGCTTTATGATAGAAATAGTTTAACCATTCATAGGAAACCTTAGCAATATGGAGCAAATTGAGTCATCTCAGCACCTTCCCTATGAATAATGGGGCAAAGTTAGAAACCCATCATTTACTGTGTAAATTCCTTTTATAGAGTTATTGCCTGGACATTGTGCAACACCCTGTATAAATTCATGGATGTTTGTGCACTGGCAAGTAGATTTATGGAAAACACACATGTGTGCACATCTATCATTTATTAAGCACCTTGAACATTTTTCCTCCACACACACAAAAAATAAACATTCACCTCTGTTGCACCTATCCAAATTTGAGAGAAGTATTGTGCTTTTAAGAACTCTACAGCAGTTCTCTCTAGTAAACTAGGGTTTTTAATGGCCTTTCACAATAATTAGGAATTTAATTAACCTCTCTGCTTTGATCAGAGCTCTCTTTTTCATTACCTTTCCCTATGCCTGTTTCTGAGGCAAAGCTATTTCTGGGTCTCCCCTTCTCAGCTATAAAGTACTGTCTATGCTTAATTTAGTCTGACACAGCAGTGAAGAAAACCTCCAATGACTCCCAGGTGACCACTGAGTTAAGCACAAACATCTCAGCATGGCATTTGGTTCATCCATAACCCAGTGTAGACTGCCCCTCTGAGTTCATCTCAGCTCTCCCACAATCGAACGCCGTGGCTTGTGTTTCTCAACAGGCTTTGTCTTTCTGCCTGTGATCTCTGCCTCTGCCTCCTTCTGTCTGAACATTCGGCCCCCACGTCCTGTGCCTGCTGCCTGCTGAACCTCCCATCTGCCAGGAAGATTTTCCTGCTGGTTCCTCCCCGACTCTGGTCCACAGCCCAATCTCCAAGGTTGTATTCTTTTATTTTAAAACTGTTTAAATTTATTTTACAGATATAAATACAACAGATTACTATTCAAGAGAAGGAAAGTCAAATGAATTAAATGTTAATGTGAAGAATAAATACAGAGAATCTTCTACTTCCACTATAGTTGTCTATAGTAAAGCACTCTACATACTCTGTGCAGTTTGCCCATAACTATTTGATGTGAAACAGAGTTGTATTTAACCAAACTTCCAGTTTTCAGTGGAAAATGTTCTCTCCCTCAGAGATTGCTGAACTTTTCCGACATCAAACATCACTTTCAAAGGTGAATTACTGAGGGAGCACCAATCAGGGTTATGGCCTGTCAGATTATAATATTCTTTTGAAACTGAATGGCTCCCAACTATATGTTGGTGTTCCAAAAATTGCCCCTTTCAACCAGCCCACACAATTAGCCTTTGCAGGTAGAAAAGGAATTCAGAATGTCTTGATATCAAGTATTTTTATTTTGGTTTTCTACCAAATAGTTTATTTCTGCAAACAATCTGTGAAGAACTCCTGGCAACATAGATATGCCACCTATGACCACCAAGTTCTCTGCAAGTTGTTTTCTGGTGTTTATTGGCCACAGCAGAAGGGAAACCAATACTAACGTGGTGATTGATTTCTCTTCATTTTCTTGTTCAAAAAGAATTTCCATAACTGAATCACTCATTGATCCCAGGTCATGTAAAATCTTCTCCCCGCCTAATGAACAGTTGACATTTGGTGGTGGTGAGGGACTTTCATCATTTCCATCAATATTAAATTTTACTGCTTGGATTTTGAATCTATGCTTCAGATCACCCACAGAGCAAGTGTGAACTTTTATGTCCTGTAAGGTACCTTCTGGAACTGACCCCATCACTGAAGGGAGGCTCTGTTCTTTAGCAGAACTGGTGTCCATAGTACACTGTTCCAACAGCTGAGTTTCCACCTCTTTGTGCAGGGCTTTCCCTCCAAGGGGGAGCCCCTCTTATGATTTAGTACTGGGATTCCTTCATGTATAGGCAACACCAGGCTCTCCCTGTGTCCACAAACCAGGACCATGGGAGAGTTAATTCCAAGAGCCATGAGGTGGCTTGGAGCTAACAAGATAGATGGAACCTCAAAATATTTGAAAAGAACTTGAGTGAGAGTCTCTCTGAAGTGGGAAGGGTTTAAGACTGAATCAATAACCACAACTCAGCAGTCTCTGGGATTCACCAACAGATGCTTGAAATACAGTATGTGGGTGAATTCCTTAAGGTAAGAATATAATTCTTCTCTATTGATAGCATACAGAACAACCTTGATAGGTTTGGGCAGTCCCTTTTTTTAAAATCAAATTAGGAATTATATATCTTGGATCCACATTTGGTGATCTCACAAGCCAATCACCACTGCCATCTCCTCACGACCACTGCCCAGGCCCCATGTAGAATAAGTAGTTTGACCAAACGCTGCTGGAGCGGGAAGACATCCATAGGCTCAGGAAGGTGGATGCTTGGGGCTCCTGGGTTGTAGTGTGTGAAAATTCAAGAGAATTGAATCTTTTGAATTTGCTCAGAAATTTACACCTTGTTATAATTACATTTTGCATGATATTATACATTTATCTTATCTGCTTTTGGATTACAAATTTTAAAAGAAAGAAATACCTTACCCGTGTTGTACCCTTCAGCAATTAAGACAGCATACTCCTACCAGCAGTATCAACTATTTTTGAGTTCCTACGTTGGTCTAAGCATTGTGCTAGACACTTTAAAGAAAATGTAATTTTCATATTATCAGATCAGATTAGGAAATAGAGTCTGAGGAAGATCAAGTGACTTCCTCAGATCCATAGCTAGGACTCTCATGTTGAATTGTACAATACAAGGGACTGGGCATGACACATGGCAAAAACAGATTGCTGTCTTTACCACTAGCCATGCCTTTGAGAAAGTGGCCCAACATTTCCAAAGGAGAATAATGAAAAATGTGTCTTTGAACCTCTGACTGGGTGTATGGACTAATTCTCAGTAGTAATGCATGACCTATGAGGTTTTACCAGGTGTCCCATGGGGTGACAACAGTCCCCCATCACCCTGGAGTTGGGATCTACTCACTTACTAGAGCATCCATTGGACTTGAGCTTTCTTCGTAACATTGATCATTTTAGTTGGGTTCTTTGACAGTTTATGACATTTCCTCAAAAACTTAACATTTGGAAGTTTGAGGCCTGTTCTGGAGCTTCCTTTGTGCTCTGGAATGACTTTTTTATCCTTTACCCTGGTAAAGAGAGAAAATGCTTACCATTCTGACCTGGTATCTCATGGTCATGAGTTTCTAAAAAGCCACCAGAAAGAGGGAGGAAGAGTTCCGGGCTCATCTCAGGGTTATTTGCCCAGGGAATGTCTCCTTCAAGGCCATCATGAATGGTGGGAGCTAGTGAAGGGGGCTATGAGGCACACAGGCTAGATGGTAAAGCAGGAGAGAAAAAGGGTGCTGATGAGTGGCAGAATGGAGGCATATAGGAGCATGGAAGATTAAATCGAAAAGAAATGGAAATAGAAAGTGAAAAGGAAAAAGATGCACAGGAGCCATCAGAGTATGAATCAACACACATCTTCCTATCCTTTCTCCTGTCCTCTGTATTTTTCATGCAGTCGTCAAGCCTATGTTGGACCTGAGGGACATTGCTGTTGTGTGGATGAGTGTCTCTTCGATATTGGTTCTCAGGGTAGTGGTAGAGGAAGGTATTTCGGACATTGTCTTAGTTATTATTCTCATTGCTGAGACAAAATACACCCAAACCTCCAAAGTTAAGGAATGAAAGTTTTGTTTAGCTCCCAGTTTGTGGAGGTTTCAGTCCATAGTCAGCTGCTTCCAAGGCAGGGTGGCATGGTAGAGGGGTAACGGTTCATGGCAGCAGAAGACAGCAAAGTAACAAGAACAAAAGTGGGAAACAAGCTGTTTTCTACTCCTTTTAACTTATCCAGACTGCTGGGATTAGGGTGGTGCCAATACAATCAGTGGCCTGATCCAACAGTCACTCATCCTTAACCCCAGCACCCTTAATCTCAGCATTGCACTATGAATCAAAACAAACTACAGATTCAGCTGCCTCCAAAAAGCCCATCTCCCATAACTGAATGAGGCTTTGGGGGAACATTCAGGCACAAACCATAGCAGACTGTAATAGGTAGAGGCCAGTGGGAAGTCCTTGGTTTGCTGAGGTTGTGCCCTCGAAGGGATTGTGAGAATCCACTCTCTTTCTCAGTCAGTCTATCTCCACTTCCTGGTTTCTTTTCTTCCTCCCAACATTTGAACAAAGCCCCAAGAGGCCCAACTCTAGGTCATAAAGAGATGATACAGACAGCTCAGTACTTGCCAATATACTAAGACCTGATCACCACAATTCTGAAATCTTCAGAAGGGTTTGTCAGACACCCCGTTGCCATTTGGATGTGACTTACTGAACTTGGAAATGAACTCCCAAAAGTGAGCTAAATAAATCTTTTATTCAGTAATAGCCTGCTCTAGGTTTTTCATTATAGTAACACGAGCCTGATTAATACAGGCACTGAAAGAGAAAGTATGGCCTTTGACTTAAAGGAACTATACGTAAACTGCTGGAGAGCAACAAATTATTATTTATACATTTTTATTGTGAGAATGACATGAAAATTATAGCTAATTAAGACTTTATTGCTTCTTCTCCCTCAAGTACACTATCTCACAATTCAAATATACTTTTCCACCCAAATATGGGCAAGAAAGTCTTTGCCATTCTGCAGTATCACTTCCTGACATCATGATAGACTTTCTGTTATCACAGAAATTGTTTTCAAATGTTCATTGTATCTCCTGTAATACCGTCACATGATCATCATCATAGAAAGTAGAAATTGCAAAAAAGTATATTGAAAAGTAAGAATCATCCATAACTTTATGTCCTAGAGATAATCACTGTCAGCATTTTGATATATTGTGCTCCTTCCAGGCTTTTTACTCTCATATGTATTCTCATTTTTGCATAATTGTGACTATGCTATGTCTGCAATTTTGTGTTCTACCCTTGCATTTATTATGTTGTCAGCAATTTCTCATATCATTAAAATAATATTTGCAAATGTCATATGCTAAACAACGAAAGTACTATGATTCACTTAACTGTCTTGTTATTGTTGGTTGCTTGGGTTACCTTAAAATTTGTACCATTATGAATAGTGCTATAAGGAAATCCCATGTGCCTAATTCTTTGCTTTGAACACTGATTTCTTCTTTGGGAAGGATTCCTAAAAGGGACATTATTGGACCAAAGATACTAACTTTTAGGACAGTTAGTTGATTTTCCAAAAGAATAAATTTCTACATAATTTACTTGCAGTGTATAAGAAAAATTGTCTCAGCAAAAAAGACTCTTGGCCACTATAAGTATTATTATTCTTTAAAACATCTCCTAATGTGAAAGGAGAAAGGAGTTTTCTGTATTCCTAATATTTGATTACAAATAAAAGTCACCTACATTTCTTTTTTTTAAACATCTATATTTCCTTTTATGAAATATATATTTTCAAATAAAATATGATTTTATTAAACAATAAAAATTACTACTCATACTTTTTTGCTTTTGTCTTCTTGAGATAGAGTTTTGCTATGTGGTTCAAGCTGGCCTTGAACTCACTTTGTAGCCTTAAACTCACGGCAGTCCTCCTGCCTCAACCTCCCAAGTAGTGGGATTACAAGTATGTGCCACCATACCCAGCCTACTCATATGTTCTATTTTGAAATTTTAATTCATTCTTTTATCCATTTGTTCATCTATTAATAAGCAGTGAGTGTCTACTATCTACCAGGCACTCCTTTATCTAGGACCTGAGAATAAACTCCCTGCCCTCTGGTGGGTTGGTAGGAAGAGGATCATTATATGATGGTGAATGTTAACTAAAAAAGCAAATCAATGCAACTCAGAAGAACAGGAAATAAAGTTTAAAACTAGAGGGTTGGGTAAGTCCCCTCTCAGATGACTTTCTTAAAGATCTGAGGGAGCTTAACAAATGAACCATACAGGCATTTGGAGAAAGTATTTCAGGCAAGAGGATCAATAAGTGCAAAGTTATAGGTAGAAACAGATCTGACCTGTTAGATGCAGAAAAAGGAGGCTGGCATGCTAGGAGCACGGTAAGAAAGGAACAGAGCAGTTGAAGATCAAATCAGACAGGTAAGGGGAGTTGGAATGTGGAGGTTCTTTTAAATAACTCTGGCAACTTTGGCTTTGTGTAAGACTGAGTTGGAAAGCCATTGTAATTATATTAGTCAACTATGATTGCCTGATACTGCATAAAAGAATTCCAAAGTTTGAATGGCTAATAAGAATAAACTTTATTACTCATCCATGAAAGTGTTGGTCTACTGAGGGGGCTCTACTTCAAGCTGAAGATTGAATTCCTAACAGCTCAAATCTTCATGCCAACATGGTAGCTAGAGTGTGCTTTTCTGATGGTAAGCAGCAGGAAGAGCAGAGGGAAAGCTAGCAAGCATCCTTGAAACTTTGCTCATGTGAGATCTGCTCACATTCCAACTGGTCAAAGCAAATCACTTGACCAAACCCAACATCAGTGGAGTAAGGAAGCAATACAATCTGCTAGTGGGATTTTTTGATCAGACGAGTGAACTGATTTTCTTGTTCAAAAGATCACTTTTAGAACCCCCAGAGTACCACTTCCTGAAGGTTTGGGTTCATTTTCAACTACTTAAAACAGAATCTTTGTAATCATGGTTTTCTTACGTAGTGGGATGTCTTGTAGAGCGGGATAACACTTTCCCACTTAAAACCAAATCCAAAACTTAGGGTTCTCTGAATCTTAGTGGGATATTTGTTAATGAAGGAGATTTGCTGAAATTCCCTTGTATCATTTTGGGGAGTAGAGAAGTGTATCAGTTGCAATTATGTTTGGATGGAAGTAACAAAAACACAATTACAGAGGGATAAAGTAAATAAAGGATTTACTTGTCCCAGGCAAAACATATTTGGAGACAAGAAGTCTAGAGTTCACAGTGACATCAGTATTCTATCTTCTTTCTCTATTTGCATTCTGCTACCTGTGGCATGTAGCTTCTTCCTCTCAGTGACAAGATAGCTGCTTTAGTCATTGCACCCGTATTTCAGGTTGGTTAAATGGTAGAAAGGCAATAGGCTCAAGAAAGTGTACAGTTCACTCTGTTGACTTTTAAAGCATTCCCAGAATTCCCTGCTGGTATCTGTTAGAGCAAGTGGGAAGGATTGTAAATGGCTCTTCAGAAGTCTCTTCACAGAGTTCACATTAGAAAGAACAGAAATGGAGGGACATGATCAGACAGAAGGGCCATGCATAAGAGAACCAGCACTTCTACCATTTGGTGTCAAAGGTAATTGAGTCTCCCAGGAATTGACTAGGCGCAAGAGCTATTAATCTGGTTTGCTCAGAGAAGGGCACAGGACTGGTCCTCCTACCTGGGCATGGTCTGGAACTATCCAATTTTATGTTTCATTTAAAAATTTGATCAATAAAATTTTAATAGATTATTTTTAGAGGAGTTTCAGGTTTATAACTGGATTGAACAGATAGTATAGAGTTCTCATATAGCTTCTACCCCTACACATACACAGCCTGTCCTGCTAGTGACATCTTGCATCGAAGTAGTACATCTGTTAGAATCAGTGAACCTGTATTGACCTGCCACTCTTACCCAAAGTTCATGATTTATATTACAGTTCATTCTTACCACTGAACTGACCAAGACTCTCTCCTTGACCAAACTATAGTCAGGTCCCTCTAAGCCTTCTTTTTGACTAAGGCTCCGTGTTGGCCTCTGTTCTGTCTTTGCTATACTTCCTAGTCTTAGTGAAAACAGTGCTAAGTCAACTTCATGAAAATTCTGCCCCACCCAAAAAAAATGATCAACCTGAATAAATACTCATATTCCTATTTTCCCAACCCTTGGTATCTGGTCACCCTGCCTACTCTTAGCAAGAATTTTGTGAAGCTGGCTTAGCAAGAATTCCACTTACCCTTGATGTCTCTTGTGAGTGATTTTCCATCCACTGACACCTCACTCTACTCATTGGCTAGAAATCCCCAGTTGTCTTTTCTGTATTTGGAGTTAAGCCTCACTTCTCTCCCTTAGTCTTAACAAGTGTCACAGTAGTCCTGAATAATGCCATTCTTGTCATTTTAAAAAGTGCTAGAAATTTTTTGTTTTTATTCTAGGGGTTTGGGCAAATACGTAATACCATAAAGCCACCATTATAGTATCATATAGAGTAGTTTCACTGTACTAAATACCTTTTGTGCTCTGCCTTTTTGGCCCTCCCTTGTTACTAACCTCTGGCAACTACTGAATATTTTCATGTTGTTAGCCTCAGACATGCAAAGAGATCCTGGTCCTGGATATACTTTGAGAGTAAAGGAAGTCCTGTGACACAGTTAGGCTAACGATGCCTAGGGTGGAGTGTTTCTCACCTTAGAGAGACAGCAGATATGGAAGATAATGGTGCCCATGGGAGCTGTGATCTCAGGAAGGTTTTGGGTCACAGAGATAGTGGTGGGAGGCCAGGGTGAACAGTAGAGTAGAACAAAGCAAAAGGAGGTTTCCTGCTCTTGGGTGTCAAAGAACTGGAAAACTCAAAAAAGACTTGGAAACACTTAGAGGGACTAGTAAAGAGCAAAATCTAGTAATATCTGGCTCATTTCTTTATGAAAAGTTAGCCAATGGCACCGAAGCCATTTTTGAGATATCCTATTTTTCCAACTTATTTATAATTTCATTTTTCAAATTAACTAAATCTTTATCTACATCAATGCTTACTTCCAATTTGTCTAATCTCTATAATTGATCCATAAGCTTCAGACCTGCTTTGTTAAGTTCCAAAAAACACCTGTTGCTATTTCAGTTATGAATGGGGAGTATGTTGGTCAGTTTTTTATTGCTAGGACAAAAATGTATAATGTACACAGCTTCAAAGAAGAAATGGTTTATTTTTGGCTTACAGTTTCAGAGGATTTGGTCTATGGTCTGCTAGCTCAAAGGCAGAATCATCATCATGATAGGAAGGTGTGATGGAGGAAAGTTCCTCACCACAAGGCATCCAGGAAGCAGAGAACAGAGGAAGAGTTAAACAAGAAGGGGCCAGGGACCAGATACAGTTCCCAAGGCTGTGTCACCACTTCCTACTTCTTCCAACTGGGTGGCACCTCTTAATAACGCATTCTGTAATTAGTGTCCTCACATTCCAGTCACTTCTCCAGGAGTCTCTCAGTCTGGTTAAGCTGATAACCAAGATTAACTAGCACTGGGAAGAACTGGCATCTTTATTTTGTACCACCACTGGTCTATAGGTACTAAATGCAGATGAGTAATCTTCAAATAGAATTTGGAAACTGACTCTTGGAAGAAGTAAGACAAAGAAAGTTAGACTAATGGAAAAATTTAGAGGAAATGGCTTTTTATTTGCTCTTTTTCTTATAAGCTACTGATTTCTAAGATAACACACCCTGCTCCCCCCTCTACAGCCATGTATTTACCTTCACCCCCAGCCCTCCAGTGCACACCATGGGGGAGTAAGAGGAAGCTTACATAAGATCTCTGTTGTTAATTTTAAAAAAATCACTAAGATCAATTAGGCAAGTGAAAGACATAATACTTAATTCTTCAAGGTTTGCAGAATTATATCACACAGGCTGATATCCTTCTCTGAAAGCAGATGCTTGTCTTAAAGCTGGTGAGTCTCTTGGCTCTGTTGTGGTCACAGTTCCAGCTGTTGAGAATTACCCATTGTTAGTGGAGGTCTGGAATGCAGCCTTCCATTATGATTGCTATGACTCTCGTTCTGCCATGGAGAATGGAAGCTGTGCTGCTCGACTGGGTAGTGAGAATTATTGCTGGTAAAACTGTTAGTAGGCAGGCTCTTTATAGTAGTTTTACATCTGTCACATTTGAGCCTGTGTTTTGTAGGTTTTGCCTATGGTAAGGCAGAAGGAAGTGGCCGTTATTGGAGTAGTTCTTCCTCCTGTTCTTGTTCTCCTGCCTGGGTCGTCCCCCTCCATCAACCCTTAAGGACTACTGTCCCCCCTCCACCAACACTTTCTCAGAACATTAACTCAGCTTTTTTCTTAGCTTTTTGCAGTGCTGATGTGGACAATCACTGTGGGCTGAGGTGACATCTCATTTATCCAGAGATGCGGGAGTGTTGAAGCTTGACATCCTTATTTGCTATCATGAAAACTGTTTGAAAGGGGAAAAGAATAAAATTGATTTCTGAGCAACCTTAGATTGATGAGCATGAGCAAGGGCTTCAGGAGACCCTAGGAAATTCAGGCACTAGCTCTTGCCCATCAATTCTGCCTTCCCTTCCTAAGTTTGAAGACTCTTCAGTAAATAGAATACACTTGCTATCTATAGTAGATGACAGAAAACAATTTTCCCTGACACCAGGACTGCTTTTAAAATTGAGCTAAAATATATGTAACATAAATTTTCCATTCTAACCATTTAAAGTATGTAATTCAGTGACAATAAATGCATTTGCATTTTCATGCAACTAATGCTAGTATGCATCTCCAGAGCTCCAGAGTACAAAATAGACCTATTAAACATGAACTCCCCATTCCTTCCTCCAACCAGCCACTGGTAACCTCTAGTCTACTTGTTTCTATGTATTTTCCATTCTAGCTGTTTCAGGTAAGTGGATTCATATGATAGTTTCCCTTTTGGGTCTGACTTACTTTCCTTACCATATCCCCAGGGTTCATTCACGTTGTAGTGTGTGTCAGAACTACTATTCTCTCCATTGTTCTGAAAATTTGTTTCAGTTTTTCATAGAAAAAAAATCCAGAAAAGTACATAAAGAACTGTAATATATTATATATAACATGAAGAACTATAATAAAAGATTATATGTATATATATCCTTAAACCCATTTACAGTTTAGAAAAAATAAGTGCAATTCATTGCTTGCATTCATTCACTTTTTAGGACTCAAGAATTGTAATATTTTGTAAATGGAAATACCATTACTAAAAGCAGAATGCTATAAATAGAATGCTGTATTTTGTTCCCGAAGACTATTGGTATACTAGAGTGATGTGAAAATTATAAAAGTGAGATATTTCGTGGTAAACTTTGGGGATAAGTTTAGGGTTGTGATTTGTGAATTATACCAGGGTACACTGCAGCTACAAGAGTTGCCAGCAACTATTTTCAGGGTAAACAGGTAATGGGTTAAGGTTGAATAATATTCCATTTTACGTATATTTCATATTTTTAAATCCAATCATCTTTTGGTAGACTTTTGGGTTATTTCCACTTTTTGGCTAATTTAAATAATGCTGCAATAAACAGTGGTGTCTGTTTGAGTCTTTTAGGTGTACAAGTAGAACAACTGGATCATACAATGTTAGATTTTTTTGAGAAACTACTGGAGTGTCTTCTATAGAAGCTGCACCATTTTATAGCCCTACTAGCAATGTACAGTTTCCCATTCTTCACATCTTTGCTAACACATTACTTCCTCTTTTTTTGATAATAGCACTCCTAATGTGCGTGTCATGACATCTCATTTTGATTTTGATTTGGCTGTCCCAAATGACTAGTGATATTGAATGTCTTTTTTTGTGGTTACTGGCTATTTGTATATCTCCTTTGGAGACATATCTATTCAATTCTCTTGCCCAGTTTTGAATTAGGCTGTTTGTTTTTAAAATTTTTATTATAGGAGTTTTAAAAAAATTTCTGGATATTAATCCCAATGCTAATCAGTTTTTTTCACTCCCTTAGCAAATACCAGAGGAAAACAGTTTAAAGGAGGAAAGATTTTTTTTGGCTTTTGGTTTCAGAAGTTTCAGTCCATGGTTAGCTGGTTCCAAGGCAGAAACATCATGGAGAAAGGCAATGGTGGAGGAAAGCTGCCAATCTAATGGTAGCTAGAAAACAAAAAAGGAGAACTTGTGAGAGCCAGTGAGGAATGGACTTGGGACAAGATATAGTCCTCAAAATCATACCCCTATGACGCATTCCTTCAACTAACCTTCTTGGGGAACATTTTGAATCCCAACCATCACAATGCATTATCAGATGGGTGATTTGCAAATACTTTTTTCTCCCCTGTAGGTTGCCTTTTCTCTCTTGATTGTGCCCTTTAGTGAACAGACAGATTCAATTTTGATGAAGTTCAAGTTGTCAGTTTTTTCTTTTTTTGCCTGTGCTTTTGGTGTAAAGCCAAGAAATTATTGACAAATGCAGCATCATGATGTTTTTACCCTGTGTTTACCTTTAGGGATTTTATATGTATTATTTTTCTTTCATTTTTTATTTAATTTTTGCCTATGATATAAGGCTCAGTTTCATCTTTTCTATGTAGATTTCCAGTTTTTTCATCACTTATTAAGTATACCTTCCCCTCCCAATTGAGCTATCTTGGCGTCCTTGTTGAAAATCAACTGACCGTATTTGTAGGAGTTTCTATTCCATTTTTGAGTATCAGTGATTTGGTCTCTGGTAATACTACAGGAATTACTGAATAAGAGCAGCAAACAGATTTTCTTGGGTCAATACTATTTTATCATTCTATGTGATACTCAATTAGAATATTTCTAACATGTTTTATACATTTCCTATTGTTATTTATTGTTGATGATACTGTCATTTTTCTAAACATGTAGGTTTAAATTCTCTATTTCCTTACAAGGTGAACAGTAACTTTTTCATTAAGTCAATCCAAAAATTCTCAGATGAACATTCAGAGGGGTGTAGGACTTTTGGAATGCTGTGACCTTAGCACATGGAGTAATGACAAGCAAAAATAAATATGATCATGTTCCCATCCTCACTGAGCACATAGTCTGGTGGGGAAAACAGGTATCATCCCACACGAATACATAAATACATATAAAATTACTGCTTTGAACTGGCAATCTTCCTACCTCAGGCTCCCAGAGTACATATATGCACCACTATGTCCAGCTACTGTGAGGGAATTTAAAAGAAGAGAGTTTGCTGAATTTGTGAGTTGGAGTTTTTTTTGAATGGAGGTTGAAATGGTCAAGAAGTAGAAAGATGGTATGACAGTAAAATCCCACTTACAGATTCCATAAAATGAGGACTAAAGAAGGTCCATTGGACTTAATGGCATAAGGATCACTGAGTATCAGTGGAGAGCTGGGAGGGAAGTCAACTGGGACACAGATGAGGAAATGAAATGAAGCCCATGGCCTTGGGTTGTGCCTCAGTTTATGGAGCACCCCTTCAACTGGGAGTCCTAGAAAAATGTGATTTGCAGTGTGACCACTGCCAAATAATGTCACCCTTTACTACCTCAGATTTCTTCCTCAGTTTTATGGATTATATAGCCCAGGCTTATGAGAGATGAAAGAGCTTTGGAATCATTGCTTAAATTATTCTTTAGATCCACTAAGCTTTAAAGGCCAATTAAATGTGATCCATAAGTTATGATAGATTAATGTCCAAATAAACCCATCAGCAATTTGAGATGTATTCAATCCACCTACCTCTTGAGCATCACAGCTTAACAAACATAGTACCTAGATCTATGGCTGCCTGGTAACTACAGTTCACTGCTGCTGCCTAGCATCATGAGAGAGGTTTGTACCAAAAAGACCCAAATGCAAGATTCAAAGTGTGGTTTCTGCACAATACATATCACTTTCATAACATCCTGAACTAATAAAATCTTAAATTGTACCATTGTAAGTTAGTGCTGTCAATAATTTAAAGAAATTTTCTCTGTTGAAGACGTGATCTCCCTTCTACCCCAGGAAGGGGATCAAACTCATGACCTCATGCTTGCCAGGCAAGTGCTTGTGCCACTGAGCTAAATCCCCAGTCCCTCCAGGAAGATTCTTACCTAATTTTTGTTTTGCTTTGTGTTAGACAGGCATTTCCCTCTTTCAAATCTGGTCAAAATTAGACAGTCCCAGCCATTCTCAGACTATGGGGGAAGAAAGCAAGAAGTCAACAAGAAGCTAAGATCTCCTGTGAGTTAGTGCCATGCGTGGGCTGACTCATGGAGAGCCAGACGCCAGGCCCTTTGGGTGTGCGGGCAGAGAGACAAGAAGACTCAATGTCCTCCCCTTCCCGCACTGTAAGTGATCAGCTGATCTGGAGAAACACAGGCTGTGATGATAGCTAATGAGGTAAAATGCAACTTAATTCTTGTAGTATTTAGTGTTTCACTGACTTTGCAAGCTTAAAGCCAATAGTCTGACCATCTATTCAGAGGATAACAACACACAATGTGTCATATATGGGGGCTCTCCTTCTGAAGGTGGTAGCCATTGTTGATTCCCTATTATCTTGTTTTGAAATCTGTATCATTCTCATTCTTTTGTCTGTTTGGGTTTTATTCTTTTTTATCGTGTTTGATTTTGTTGTATTTGATGTCATGGGCAGCTATTTCAAAGATAACAAGATATATTATGGTAGCCATTTTGTATTTACTACTATCTTGTCTTGAAGTCCTGCATTGCATTCATTGTGTTGTTTTTATTGGTTCTATCCTGTTTCTGATTTGTTTGATTTTCCTATATCTGATGTTATGGGCAGCTGTTTTGAAGACAACAAGAGGCATTATGGTAAGCACTGTTGATTTCCTATTACCTTGTTTTGAAATCCTGTGTCACTTAAATTATATGTTTTTTTTTTCTTTTCTTTTCTTTTCTTTTCTTTTTTTTTTTTTTTTTTTTTTTTTTTTTTTTTTTTTTTTTTTTTTTTTTTTTTTTTTTTTTTTTTTTTTTTTTTTTTTTTTTTTTTTTTTTTTTTTTTGTACTGGGGGTTGAGCTCAGGACCTTGTGCTTGCCAGGCAGGTGCTTGCACCACTGAGCTATAACCTAGGCCCCAAATTATCTGGTTTTGATTGGCTTTAGTTTGTTTTATTTTGCTTGGTTTTATTCTCTCTAAAATAAAATTTTAAAAAATTGGACAGTCCTTAGTTATGCTGTCTTTTGA
>RJWM01010256.1:0-64429 GCA_004363535.1 Dasyprocta punctata
GGATTTGTTGTTGTTGTTTGCTTGTCTCTTTTTCTTTTTGTTTTTCTTTTCTGTCTTTTTTCTCTTAAATAAAATTTAAAAAATGGTGATAGCTTCAATATGATGTTGGCTTTGGTTTGTCATAAATGACCTTTATCAGGTTGAGATAAGGTTCTCATATACTTATTTTCTTCAGGGTTTTTATCATGAATGGATTTGGGATTTTGCCAGAGCCTTTCTCTGTGTCAGTTGAGATGATTATGTGATTTTTGTCCTTGCTTCTGTTTATGTGGTGCATCACATTTATCGATTTCCCTGCAGCGACCTGTCTGTGCTTCCCTGGGATGAAGCCTACTTAGACATGATGTATGCTTTTTTGATGATTTGTTGCATTATATTTGCCAGAATCTTGTCGAGAATTTTTTTTTGTTTGTTTGTTTTTGTTTTTTGTTACTGGGGATTGAACTCACACCCTCGCACCTGCCAGGCAGGTGCTTATGCCACTAAGCTAAATCCCCAGCCCTGTTTTCTGAGACAGGGTGTCACTATGCAGTTCAGGCTGGCCTAGGACTCACTTTGTGGCCCAGGCTGGTCTTGAACTCACAACAATCCTCCTGCCTCAGCCTCCTGAGTGCTGGGATTAAAGGCGTGTGCCACCATGCCCGACTTGTCCTTGTTTTTTATTAAACACCTTAAGCCTTTGTCATCCAATTTAATTTTCTTCATGGAAGTCATATTTCTGCCTCAGCCTCCTGAGTGCTGGGATTAAAGGCGTATGCCACCATGCCCGACTTGTCCTTGTTTTTTATTAAACACCTTAAGCCTTTGTCATCCAATTTAATTTTCTTCATGGAAGTCATATTCGTAAACAAGTTGTCTGGATACTGGCATACGGAGGAAACCTATTAATAGTAACAAGTATGTGACTTTGGAAATATCACATAAATGTGCAACCATATCATCCAAGACAAACTGGATATTGACATAGTAATAAGAACAAATAATGTACCATCTTTAACCTTTGAAATTGATATCGTATAACCACTAAAACCAACCAAATATTCACATATGGCAAATATCTACCGAATGTATTAACTGTATCTCCACTAAGGATAGAAAGTAATTCACCAGTAGTAACATAGTTGACTATCTAAAGGTTAACAAAGCTTAATGGTTATACTATTAAAAATATAGCAGGTTGGGGATGGGAGAATGAAAGAAGAAAAATTTGACGGATTAATGGGATATGGGGGGAGAAAAGTGAGTCAAAGGATCCTATTAAGGGGTAGGAAGATATTTATAGAATTACACAAAGCTAACAAAAAAAAAAAACCTCAAAGAGATAAAAGAAGAAAAGAGAAAGATAAAAAGAAAATGGGTTCAAAAACAGAAAAAAAAAAAAGGTTTTTTTTTTGTTTGTTTGTTTGAATGAGTGGCTTTCTTCCAGGATCTGCAGTTTTGAAATCCAGCAAGACTACATTTTCTCCATCTAGTCTCAGAGCCTGTGGGTCTGTGAGGCACTTCTGTTTACTCCAGAATATGGCAATGTGTCAACCGAGACACGGACTTGCTCATGTTGGTAGACAGGGAAGGCAAACGGACCTCAGATCTGTGCTTGATGTAGACAGCAGGCAAGGTTCTCTTAACGCTGGCACTTGCAAACCCAGTTGTTTCTGAGTGCAACTCAGCAGGGCCTGGCCCCTGACCATGCAGTGAGGCCCATGTCCTTGCTGGCCCGAGCTTACATTTCTCAGGGGTTTCTTTCTAGCCTGCTTGGTCAGTGGCTGTCTCCCTCGGCTGCCTCTCACTCAGTCACTGTGGGAGGGCTGCTCGGGGAGGCCTCTAGTAAGGCTGTGTTTTAGTTGTTTTGTGCCCCCAATTCAAATCATCAACTGCTTTCTGAAATGGCACCCAATTAACCACTCCGGCAACATAGTAGATGCCACTGTGGAATCCTTCTCCAGCTGTTAACGGCCATATAAAAGGATCCTCCTTGGAACAGAACCCTGTGCTGCTTTTGCAGCTGTGGGTTCGCCCACTATTTCTCCATGGATCTTCTCACCCTGAGGCTTGCTGGCTTCTGGAGAGCCAGGTTCCCCTCCTGTGATGCGTGGGCTGAGAGTCCAGATTGTTTCACTTTTTCCTCTGTGTTGTGGATGCTCTCCAATGTCTCTGTAGCTTCTGATTTTCCAGTCAGTTCCTTCCCAATTCCTAGCAATCTACTTTTTCTCTGCCAGTGTCTGGATTCCAGATCCGAGTGGGGCTGAATTTTGCTGATCACCACTCTTGAAGTATGTTATAAAATGTATTGAAAGCATGAAAGATTTTTTAGAAAGTCATCCAAGATTTACTCAGTTATTTTTATTTCTGGATACATATATTCATGAATTGTTCATATAGAACCTATTTTTATTCCTATGTATCTACCTTTGAATCTGTATTTAGCCTACAGAATAAGGCATGTATTTTTGAAAGTTTTTATATCAATCACTCAGGTCCAGATTTAGAAGTACATTAAATCCACAAATCAATTTGGTTAGAAATGACTTTCTGTCCTTCGACTTACTTTAGGCCCTTTTGATGTTTCATACTTTTCTATGCAGAGGTCTTACAAATCTTTGAGTAGATTAATATGAGGTAGCTAATACTCTTATGCTATTGTAATTAATAGTTTTCATAATTTCCATTTTCGATTATTGCTAAAATACAAAAAAAACTTATTGATTGCATCTTTACTAAAATCAGAGTATTTATAATAGTTTTATCAATTTTCTATGTTCACAGTCATGTCATCTGGGAATTTTTATTTCTTCCCTCTGAACCTTGCTTTTCTGGCACTAGCTAGACCCTCCTGTAGACTTGGAGAGGACTGATGATGGAGGGTACCTTCTACTTCTTCCTCATCTCTGGATCAGCAGTTTTCAAAGGTCACTGAATTTAGTCGGGAAACATGTAGAGTGCATGAACAGTATGTGAGCCTGAGTCAGGTAGTTGGCTGCAATATCCTCTCATTTTCAAGTACAAAAAAGCCAGACAGAAAGTTACCATTTCACACAAGACCAACAAGAATAACTTTCATTTACCTACCTAGTAAAAATTCTCAAACCTTGAGGAAGATCAAAACAAGGGTCTAACTTCCTGTTTTTGAAAGCCTTTAAGCTAAGGAAGTGTTCAGCAGTATGTTAATTGCTAAAGAAAATGCTACTCTTTGAAGAGTTTACAATCTAACTATCACAAATTAATGAACATGTTGAAAGGTAACAACAGCATTTTTTTTTTTTTTTTTTTGCAGCACCAGGGATTGAACTCACAGCCTCACGCCTGCCAGACAGGCGCTTATGCCACTAAGCCAAACTCCCGGCTATAGTTTTTCAAGGCAGGGTCGCACTATGTAGCTCAGGCTGGCCTTGCACTCGCGTTGTAGCCCAAGCTGGCCCCGAACTCACAATGCTCCTCCTACCTCAGCCTCCCAAGTGCTGGGATTAAAGGCGTGTGCCACCACACCTGGCAACAATAGCATCTTAATAGCAGCAACTGTGTTAAAGAATTCAAAGGTAGGATGAGGACAGCTTAAGGGTTTATTCTGGAACAGACGACATGGTTCATCAGATCTTAATGATTTGGACTGATTTGGACTACAGGAAAGATGAAAGGACACTGCATTAGAAGAGACAGATACACATGAAAGAATGGAGGTAGGAAAGACATGTGCCACCTGTGAGTTGGGATCCAATCATTGTCCGCACTGGGGGTGCTGTGTGTCTTCACTGGCAACATATGGCACAAATGTTGAGTAGCTATGCCTGTTTCCTTCTCTGTACGAAAGTGGCTAAATTGTGAGTTATGGTTTGTATCTGGATGTCCCTGCAAAGCCTCATGGAGCCATGTGGGGCGGGGGGTGGGGGGACGTTTCTCAGAGGCAGCTGAATCTACAGTTTGTGATGGGTTCCTTGTCTAACACTGGAATTGGGGGTTACATCTTGGAGGGCTGCCTGTATACGATATTAGGAAAAGAGGCTTGCTTTTCCTTTTTGCTCTTGCTGCTTTTGCTGTCTTCTGTTGCCATGAACTGTCACCCCTCTGCCATGCCTCCCTGCCTTGGAGCCAGCTGATTATGGACCGACACCTCCGCAAACTGAGAGCTAAATAAACCTTTCCTTTATTTTGGGTGTCAGGTATTTTGTCTCAGCAACAAAAGTTCCTATGACAACATGCTTCCCTAACATTACTACTAAAATATCCTGTTTTTCTGTCTATAGTGGACAGTGAACTCAGAAGTTAATTCTCTAATGACAGCCTTTATAGAGGTCCTTATATTATTCAGTCTGAGGCAAAATGCTCTTACACATGCATGGCATGGTGGAGCTCAGAAATGCTCAACCACCAAGGTCTACTTGCTTGCTTAGAAAATATCTACCTAAAATAAAAGCCAAAATGTATAATAGATATAAGGAAATAGGGAGAAAATGTTCAAATGGGAAGAACAATAGGGGTGGGGAATGGAAAAGAAAAAAGAGGAGGAAAAAAGTGGAAAAAAGCTTTTGTAAACAAAGAAGAGAGGTTAAAGGAAAGAGGGGAGGGATGGGGGAAAAAGCAGAATCAAGATACATTATGCACAGGTACAAATTCCCTATTATGAATGTGATCATTGTTTACCTAAAACGTACTAATAAATTTAATTTTTAAAAAGGACATATCTACCCAAAATGCTCTAATGGTTAAGAACCAGAGAAAGCATGTACACTCAGGCTTGAGTTTCTGTCCTTGCAGAGCTTGTGGAAATGGCCTATCAAGCATATGCTACCATTCTGTAACAAGTCTAAAATTATTAGGTGACATAAATAATTTTAGACAGAAATTTAGAAAGTGAAGCTAAAGCTAAAAGTGATATGGATAGTGACACATAGCTCTCAAAGCACATATTAAGAAATAAGTGCGATAAAGTATACACTTAAGATACTGTGCTTGCTGGGCATGGTGGCACATTCCTGTAATCCCAGCACTTGGGAGGCCGAGGCAGGAGGATCGCTGCATGTTCAAGACCAACCTGGGCTACAAAGACAGCCCAAGGCCAGGCTGAACTGCATACCAGACTGTCTCAAAAAGACCAAAAAAAAAAAAAGATACTATGCTTACATACTACTTGGTCACATATTAAATATTACCTTAAATTTTGGATTCATAACAATCCCTGGCTTTCAATTACATATAATTTTATTTACTTCTCCTAAATTGCAATACTGTATAATATAGTTCTGAGGCTGATAAACAGATAAAATATATAAATTATCCATAAAGAATTCAGTATTGGTCTGCCAAGTTAATTTCCAAGCCTCACCAAAAAACAAAAAAAAAACTGTTTAATAACAATTTTCATGTATATACTCTAATTTTAAATTATATCTTTTTAATTTAGATAATATTCCCTCCTAAACAGAAGGCCCCAAAATAAAGAAGCATACACAGAATGTAGCAAATAGTAGGTTATACCAATTTACTTCACATATATCTCAAGCCTGTGATTTCCATTTATTATCATCAAAAACAACCTGTACAGAAAATCCAAAGGCAACCATACAGCGTAATATGTAAAATGTGCAAATATACTTTAAAATGCAAGTTACTGGATACCATTTGCTTAATACATCTGCAAGGCAGAATTTCATAGTAATTAAGGACTTCACCTCATTCTAGACAACTTAATCTTTTGCATGTTTAGCCAATGCAAATGGACAAGGCACAATTTAGTGTTGATGATCAAATGCGTAACACATATTCTCAGATTATTTATTTGAGGAAGTTAAAATAACAATGTCATGTTTATATTTTATTGTTTAATGAGACATCAGTTGATTTCTAAAGCTTCATAAAGTATTACACTTATAACACACGTAACTAGGACAAACTTTCCTAAACTTAAAAAGAGAAAGTCAAGACCTTTGCTATCCTATACTAAAAACAAGTTTTATATATATATACATACATATATACACACATACCCCTCATGACACACAGGAAACTTCCCATAATCCAAACGGAGGCCATTTTCTTATTAGCAAAGGTTCCCATTACAGTATTTCATGACAGTTATTTTAAAAATTCATCCTTATGTATCACCTGTTTTGGTCAATCTTTACAAAAAGACACTGAAATAGACAATTTTTTCTTCAAGGTAAAGACGACGCCTAATATAGAAAGTCTCTCTTGAGACTGCACAGTGGAAGGTTCACTCAGTTAAACACGAATGCTCGCTGCCTTTAAAGAAATCACTACACAGGAAAAAAAATCAACTTATTAAATATCAGTAAGAGCACTGGCTATAACACATTTCAAATGCTTTCTAAACCAATCACAGCAGTGCTCTTTGTTGTTTTATTGCCCATCCCTGAGAGTAAAGATTCTATCATTTTAAATTTTTTAATAAAGAAAATATTTACAATTGTTTTCAAAATATAAAGCCCCATTTCATTTTACAAAAAAAAAAAGAAAAAAAAAAAAAAGATAAAGACTGCAAAGACCACCAGCCCTGAAAACTCTTAAGTATTTGTAGGTTGATGTTTAATACTCTTTTTACTGGGTGATTTCTATTTTTTATGCCATTCACTTATTGCTCATTTCCTTATACCCATTATTTTACAATTTTTGTTATCAAGAGCATTTAACAGGTAACAGAGGAAAAGTACAGTATGAAATTTAAAGGAACTCTGCAAAGAGACATAATTTTCTGCGATAAGAGTATTACTGGAAATGATCTGAATGCCATCCAAGAAAGGCATAAATATCTGTGAAAGGAATACATTTAGTAAACATCTTCCCTGTTGTCTTTGGTTTAGCCTTCTTGGCCAAAATCTTCTGTAAACTTCTTTAATTTCATTAAGTCGTGTTCATTGACTGTGGGTTTTGTGCTAGACAGTGACCGCAACATATCCGACTGTCAGGGAAAAGGAGAGGGGGGGGTATTAAAAATGGATTTCATAAAATAAAAATCACTGCATTGTTATCACTACCGTTAATGTTTAACCCAAATGAATACAAATATATGTAATGTGTCACACATTGACCATAAATCCCTTTTCTAAAGCATTTCTTTGATCATGTTATTCTCCTTTCTGTAGAAACTTACACTTTCTTCCCCACTCTTAATCAAACCCTTCCAAGGAGCTACTCGTTACCTAGTGGAAGTATAATCCTGTTAGCCTAAAGATCAAGGCCACCCTCAGCATGGCTGTGGTCTAACTTCTGGCCTTACCTATTTTCCTTAAACGAGAGATCAGTTATCCCAGTAAGGTACAATTTTAAAGGGGTATAGTAATTTTACTACAAAAAATTAGTAATTTTACTACAAAGCTTTATGAAAATCTATAAGTGAAGCTAAACATTTTGAAAACCAGGTATCCATAAATAAGAAAATGTGAATATAGCAACTTTTCAATTAGCCTAAATTCTCTAAAAATAACACAGCTTGACACTAAGTTACACTCCCAGACCCTTTTAAAGACATTTTGAGACAGGGTTCTGCTCAGTTACCCACGCTGGGTTCAAACTTAGGATCCCCTGCTTCAGTCACCCAGAGCACTGGCACTTCAGGTGTGTGCCAACACACTATTAGGCTACAAAAACTGACTTCTGAATAACTTCTCAGATAAAGATTATAGTTAACACATGAAGAGATGTGTAACTGCATATCTAAATATACCTGTTCACATACATGTACACATCTCCATATACACACATGTAAGTTTCTTGTCTGAAAGTTCTTGTTAAATCTACCAGAAAACTTTTGAAAATCTGTAGCTAAAGGAGGAAAGTTTGAAAACTCTAAGTTTGAACAAGAAAATACACATAATAAACAATTCTTTCATCTAAGTTCTCTAAAAAAATTTATTTGCCAAGTAATAAAATCCTACAAATTATTTTAACTTTGGTTATAAGCTACAGAAATGTGTTTTCTCTTAAAAATTCTGTTTAAATTCAGGTAAATATTTTTTAAAAAGAAAGTTAAAAATTTTCAACCAAAAATTAAAGACATGTATTATTTAAACTTCTTATGAAACCTTAAATTAAATGGGAAAATACCATTTATGAACACTATGACACCAGGATTAACATTTATGGGTATTTTTAAAATGCAAAATTTAGGGGAAAAATGTTTACCAACTCTATACTTTAGTTAAGTCTTGTCAATAATTTGTAAGTAAGAGTATTTTAGGGGAATAATATTCCAGCTATACATCTCATAAAAGTCAGCAAAACACAGAGGTGCATACCTGCAATCCTCACACTCTGGGAGGCTGAGGCAGGTTGATTACAAGTTTGAGCCTAGCATGGGTAACTTACCAAGATCCTGTCTCTTAATAAAAATCTTTTAAAAAGGTCTGGATATAACTCAGTGTAAAGGCCCTGGATTCCATCCCTAATATCCGAAAATAAATTAAATAAGTAAAAATAAATAAGTCTCACAGCCCTAGAAAATATTTTAAAGATAGTTATTTTAAATTCAACTAATCTTTATAATTTTTAATGTATGTGGAAAATATTGAATAAGCATTCCTGATCACACTAAATTTTCCAGCGAATCTTAACACGGTGATGGCAAACCTTTAAAAGCTTTCAATGATAACAAATAGCTGGCTGTGGGCTGTGTGTCATAGGTTCACTACTACTGTCTTAACTAAAAAATTTTATTTTTGTCTGACAAATTACAAAGTGGAATATTTTTAAAGTATTTCTTAAAAAAAAAAAAAATTCAAACCATGGAAACAACTGGTTCCAAAAGTTTATCTCCAGGGACATCCATCCATGTCATTTCAATGGCACCAGGGTCCCCTGGAGAGCAGGGTGTCAGCAGATCATCTACGATGTTGCTGGGGTCAGCTCGGGAAGGTCCACGAACCTGTAGTAAGTAGTCATTTAAAATATTTATTTAAGCAAATTAAATAAACATTAAAATTTAGGCCATTTTCAGGGAATGTGGAAGTATATATGTTTTATGTTCTGTTAAAATGTTTATTTCTAAAAAATATACAACAAAAAGTAGTTATTTCTGGGTTATGGGAGAGATTTTGGTAGGTTTTTTTTCCTTGATGCTTTTCTCTATCTGGAAACTTCCTACAATTAATTATTTATATGATCATGGAGGGAAACGAGTTTTTTTAAAAAAGAAGAATAGTTACATGTGACAATACGTCTTTTTTTTTTTCCTCTAATGCGTAAGTGGACATAATCTTAGAGATTAAAAAACAGACACTTAAACTTTAATCTCAGAATCAGTGAAGACATGAAACAAACATTCTCAGTTTAGGGGCCACGGATGTAGCTCAGTGGTACAGCACCTGCCTGGCAAGCATGAGGCCCTAGGTTCAATTCCTGGTACCAAAAAAAAAAAAGTTAACATTCTCAGTTTAACTTACTATGATTATGTCCATTTCTTTTGGTCTTTCTTCTTCAAAATTTCAATGGCACAAAGTCAGGAATTTGAGTCTTTTTGACTGTTATATGTTCTGATCTACTGCCTGGCCTTCTGTAGTACTCTGTATCTTTGATAAATTAAATAGAAAAGTATGTTCTTGCTAATTGGAATAATTAGCTTTAAAAATAGAAAAGAATTGATCCATAGAGATATCTGCTATCATTGTTGATCGAAAACTCTTGTTAAATATTTCCCTCAGTAAAGAAATGACTAAAGAAGGGTAGATAAGTAATAACCAGGTACCAAGATTAGTGTTTATGATTATCTCATTTCATTCTTGCAGTAGCACTTGAAGTAGTGTTATTCCCATTTTAGAAATTGAAATGAGTTGTAAATAGGTAAGAAGATACAGTAGATAAGCTGACATACCTAGTGTCATGAATTTGAAAGTTTTAGTTCAAACTCTTGACTTTTTCAGAAAGTTTAGTTTATTATGGTATATATATCATGAGTAGGATCTTAGTCATGATATACTGGTCTTGCCATATACTGTGGGATTAAGTTTCTAATAGTTTACTGAGGATTTACACATGTAATTCTTTGAGAAACATTGGATACTGCTATCTTCAAGCAGGAAAGCTGACCCACTGTTACTTAGGTAACTCAAGACCACATAGTATTTTACAGTAGTGTATCTCAGCCACACACTGTACCACTGTGTGCTCAACTCAGTAGGCTAACCCAGTAGGCTAACCACTGTACAGGAAAGGCACAACAGCAGAATGCTTGCACTTTCAGATTTTTAAATATACCTTACCTAAGGAAAAATCATGTTCTGCCCCATTCTAGACAAAATATTTGGTAAACTTGTTGGCAAGAAGTTCCAGATTAACTACCAATAGGTGACTAGCTACATGGACCTCTTGATTTTGTGAGGACTAAACAAAATAATAAGATATAGGATACAGCATAGCTGGACAATGCAAATATCTAAAAGGTACTATATGTAATATTACTTTTACTTTGTTCATGATTCTGCTCATGGTTGTTCTAGCTACATCAGAGGCAGCCTTATAATGAGTCTTACACCAAAACAATACGGAAATATTTAAAAAATGATTTCACAGAAACATTTAAAACGTTAGGATTACAAATAGCGGCTATTAATAAACTATTAGAGAACTAATTTTCAATGAAACAAATACACCAATGATAGAAACACACCAATTACATAAACCCACATACTGTATTAACACATAACACTGAAATCCTTCCAAATTTAGTGAAGACAAATGGTAGTCTTGAAACTTTATTTTAAAAATAGATGAAAAAAGCTGGGCATGGTGGCACACGCCTTTAACCCCAGCACTCAGGAGGCTGAGGTAAGTGGACTGCTGTGAGTTCAACGCCGGCTTGGGCTACAACATAAGCAAGGCTGGCCTGAACTACATAGTGCGATCCTGTCTCAAAAAAAAAAAAACAAAAAAAAAATAATAGGACCAGGAGTTTGGCTCAGTGGCTGAAGCACCTGTCTGGCGGGCATGAGGTTGTGAATTCAATCCCCAGTACTGCAAACAAAACAAAACAAACAAACAAACAAAAAGATGAAAAGAGGTTAAACTCACCCTTTTGAAGTGAGTGGCCGATTGTACTTTTCTAACAGGCTGCATAAGTGCATCACGAACAATGATACTTATATCTGCCCCTGAATAACCATCAGTTTTCTTCCCAAGTTCTCGGAAGTCTGTGTCTGTCAGACTGTTCTGAGTGGTTCCCAAGTGTAGTTTAAACATTGCTGCTCGGGCATGGGCTTCAGGCAAAGGAATGTAGATTCGTTTCTCAAATCTTCAAAGAAAAGTTGTATCAAGAATATTAAAATACATATTTAACAGAAAATTGGAATATTTTCAAGAAGAAAATAAAGAGTAGAACAGTAGTAGATGTTAATAGAAGATATTTAGATATTTTCAATGGTACCAGGCTTAGCACTGTACAGAGTTAAACATGTACATTTAGATTAAATAAAGAGGATATCCAGGATACACAAACAAACAAAAATAAAAACAAAATAATTTTGTCAGAAAACCAGTTTGGGGTGTTTTAGTGTTTTTTTTACATAATTTTGGTTATAGTGTCTGTATATTTAGAATTCACAACATAAATAAAGACATATCCTGTAGGATTACAGTTTTTCACAAATTATACTCTGAGCTCTTAAGAGATTAATGATTACTAACAAGAGTACAGATGACAATTTTCTAAATTCAAAATACTGAAGTCATTCAAAATCTTAACATGTTTTACATAATAATGTCCTCTTTGTTATAAACGAATTCATTCAGAATAATCCCATATCGTAAATAATAAACTCTTTCTTTAATTAATAATTATGCTTGCCTTCTTAAAATTTCAGTATCTGGAGAAAGGAAGCAATGAAGGACAATTTCAGTGATCTCTGAAGACATTTCTCTAGGAAATCTTCTGTAGCAATGGGATTATTAAAAATTTCTATTACCTGTAGAGGTAAGTCTGCAATAGGCTATTTTTCAAAATTACCTAACACATTTTCTTTCTTAGTCCCAGATGGTAACCTAGCATGTTGGCAAATCAATGAATAAGAGTGGCAAAACCTGATGCCTTTTTAAATACAAAATAAAATAATGAACTAGGGAACTGTGAAGCAGAGAAAAGTAGAGTCTACATACCGATTGTATAGCTGGCATTTTATATGCAAACTTAAAAATCAGATGTAAAATGTTTTACTAAAAATTTGTCTTATCTTACTTTGACTTATATAATCATCTATGAAAACTTTGTATGAGGGGTATTCAATGAAATATAAGACTATTTATAGACTCTAGAAGCATCAATGCCTGCTATGCTTAATCAAAATTAAAGGTAAGCCCAGTACTCAGGAAGCTGAGGCAAGACGATCTTTATGAGTTTGAGACCAGCCTAGGCTACAAAGTGAGCTCAAGGCCAGCCTGAACTGCACAGCAAGACCCTGTCTCAAAAAGACCAAAAAAACACAAAAAAACAAAAAAACAAAAAAAAAAATTAAGGTAAGCATACAGCAGTATATTTCCCAATGTGAAAGATTCTGGTATACAGAAATCTTGTATCTTCAATATACCAGGCAAACAAATAAGTAAATGGTCATCTCACTTTCCTCAAGGCAGGGTGGCAACAGGGTTAGGGTACATTAAAAAATTTACAAAAATTTATCAGAATGCCTCCTCACTAGAGAGAAAGAGAATTAATTACTATTTACTTGCTACATAAGTAGTTTAGAAATAAGGTATTTACTGTATCATCATACCTCCGCCTAATGGCAGAATCCAGAACCCAGGGTATATTTGTAGCTCCCAGAACCAAAATTCCATCATTGTCCACACCAACCCCTGTGTGAAAAATAGGTAATATTTAAAATAATGTCATTCTGCATTTTAAAAATCTTGTATGCTTTTAAAAAATGTAGTGCAGTGCTTTAACATTAAAGTGCTTCGTCTTCAGTCTCTCTGAAACAAGCATATTTTATCAAATATCATGTTATTGTAACATGATGCAGATATTTCCAAGACTCAAATCTCCTTGGTTGTGCATAAACACTATTATATGTCACATGTGGAGATATGTGCACACACACACGCAGTCTGTATTTATTTTGTTTTTGCTTTGTGTTACTAGGGACTGAACCCAGGACCTTCCCACTGAGACATATTTCCAAGTCTTTCTTCACTTTCAGCTTTGAGGTAAGATCTGGCTAAGTGATTAAACTTGCCCACAATGGGTGCAAACTTGCAATCCTCTTGCCTCTGCCTCTCACAGTGCTGGGATTACAGATGTGTAGCACCACACCTGGCTCCAGCTGGAAATATTAATCTCTTCACTATTTGTATCAGGGAAAACTACAGGATAATGACAGTTAGATTCTGCATGCATATGAAAACAATCAAGATGAACTGCGGCATAATGAATCAGTAAATTTGTTAGGAGAAACTCTGCTTAAATCTCTTCCACTACTGTTACAATAGGGTTATATAACAAAGACCATTTTAAAAAATGAGTAACACCACCTTGCATTTGCACAAGAAACTCTGTTTTAATTCTACGCGCAGCTTCACTTTCATTTTCACTTCTTGAACCACACAGAGAGTCAATTTCATCAATGAAGATAATGGAAGGCTTGTTTTCCCTGGCAAGCTGAAATAAATTCTTAACAAGTCTAAAAAGAAATAAAAACTTTCAGTCTCTAAAAAAATAGTAAATGATTAAAAGCAATGTACTAATATTGCAAGAACTGTATAGATCAAAAGTCTAATGATTTTTCAAGTATACGAAATAAGAATGCTACAGTTAAATAACTCACTTTATACTTTACTAAGTTTTATAAATATGGAAGTCGCAATATAAAAAGTAATGTCTTGGAGGACTACAGTTACATTTTTTTTATAAAATAAATGTCAAACTAAAAACTGATCTGATAGAGAGATAAATACATATGTCACTTTTCTAAACATCTACTAATGATACAACTTTCAGATTGATACAGTGATTACCATACACAGAAGAAAACAAAACAAAACAAAAGATTTACTACTTACTTCTCACTTTCACCAAGCCACTTAGAAACAAGATCAGAGGAAGATATTGAAAAAAATGTTGAGTTGTTTGCCTCTGTTGCTACAGCTTTGGCTAAATAGGATTTTCCTGTTCCGGGTGGCCCAAACAATAGGATTCCTCTCCAAGGTGTCCTCTTACCTAAAATTTGCATTAGAAAAACAACATGAGACGTCTAAGACTGTTCATTTCAAGTTACTGTAGATTATTATCCATACTAAAGAATACTTTGAGAAGGTTTTTACTCTAAAGCTGTCACAGTTAGAATAAAAAGGTATTTTAAAAATAAGCCACCTGGGCATGGTGACACAAGCTTATAATTTTGGCACTGGGAGGCTGAGGAAGGAAGACTGAAAGTTTGAGCCCAGCCCAAGCAATTTAGTGACTTGGCAAGACCCTGTCTCAAAAATAAAAAACAATAAAAAGGAGCTGGAGATGTAGCTTGGTGCAAAGACCCCAAGTGCAATCCCCAATACCACAAATAAAGGAAAAAAATGAAAAACAAAACAAAACAAAAATCTAAGCTAAGTATGTCTTAAATGTACTTTATCTGTTAATTCTAGAGATTATTTTGTTGAAAGTGTATTTATATAAATACAAGCCTAATAGGAAGTTCTTTTGCTCACTCACTTATTCATTCAACCAGTATATATCAAAACCATGATGTGTAGAACAGAAAAACAAAAGTATCTCTGCCTTGTACAAGTGTACAGTCTAATGAGGGAAAAAAAGTGCAATCGAAAGTGCACTTTCTAATGATCTGTTGTGTGAATGGTTCAACAACACAATCCATAAAAGAAGCAGATTTTTTAGAATGCGCAGTTTGGATGACTTGTGAAGTACTGCTAATTCTTTATACACAAGGAAGCAACAACTTAGTATTACAGTTTGCAGTCCCAATGGGTGGTTTGGTAATGATATGGGAGAGTTATCTTAAATCCTAGTTTTTCTAAAATATAACAAGGCAGCAAATGAACTCCCTGGGCCTCAATTTTGCAAATGAGAAATTACAATGCTATCTAAAATAAACCAGAATGTGTTACAGCTGGCAAATATATATTAAAAAATGTCTAGGAACAAACTGTGGATGGGTACAGTGTCTGCAACAGAACGATACACAGATGACTAATGGGAAAACGAAATATTGTTATTGTTATGAAAGCCGCAACTTTTATTTGAATTCTATTTTTCTCTTTTATATGTGCATAATTATAATTCTGTTTTCCCCTGCTGGTGGTACACATACTATTGGTATCACATGACTATTTCTAGGTGGTATTCAAATTCTTTTTGTTTAAATAATTATCTTTTTAAATGTATGCTAAAAAAACATCTATTTATAGTAGATGGAAATCAATCTTTAAAATAATATTACTAGGTAAAAGTGAATGATATGAAATTCAAAAGGAAAAATAATCTATTCTGTTACAAGTCAAGAAAGAGATGACCTCTGGGGAGGAAAGACAAAAGGATGATTGCTTGGCTACTGGTAATACAACCTTAATACAACCCTTCTTCATGTGGGGGATAAGTACACAGACATACTAACTGATAAGGAAGCTGAATACTTACAGTTCCTGCATACTGAAGGATTTATGATCTACTTCAATAAAAATTTGTCTTATAAAAATTGAGCAATTTACTACCCCCCCACCCCACCCCCGTAAGCAATCTGCTGGTTCAGAGGACTGGCTAAGTTGACAGCATCTGTGGTACATAAAGCAACTAGATGCTTGTATTGTTCAATTGATTTTGTAAGCCTGGAGCCAGTGGTCTGAGCACCTCTTGGAAAGATGATCGTATGCAGTGTAGCAAATACGGGGGATTCGTCTGTCTTGTCTTTGAGGCCCAATATGGTTCTGTTTTGCTTTATTCTGATTAAATTTTTTTTTGCTTTATTTCATACAATGTTTTTATTGGTTTTGTTGTGTTTTGTTTTTGGTCTGATTTTACTATACCTGATGGAATGGTCAACTAACTATTCTGAAAGTAACAAGGTATGCTGTGGTGGTTATTGTTTTCCTGGTGTCTTTCTTTGGGGTTCTGTACCAGTTCTACTGCTTTGCTTTGATGGACTTTGTTCTGTTATGTTTTGTTGTATTTTAGTATCTTTAAAATTAAAAAAAAAATTTTGAGCAACTTAAAGAAAAATATTTTAAAACCAAAGATATATATATATATATATATATATATATATATATGAAAAACCTCATGGAGAGGATAAATGATTCATGATTGAGAAACACTGGTAACATATAACGTGAGTTCAAATATATATTTGTACATTTAGAGGATTATGATGTCAACTTTGAAACTGTTTCTAGAAGTCACACTTGAAGCTAGGTGAATCAACACATGGTCCATTGGTTCTTTACTTTCTTCCTGATGGCTCTGTGTGACACACTATCTGGATCTGATTTGAGGTCAATGTCATAGATGTGCTCTTTACATAAACCAGTTTTCTTTTCTTTTTTTTTTTTGGACTAGGGATCGAACTCATGACCTTGTGCTTGCCAGGCAGGAGCTTGTGCCACTGAGCTAAATCCCTGGCCCCTAAACCAGATTTTTTCAAAAGGAAAAACTATTAAGGCCATGGGAGTGGCCATATTATGGACACAGGCTATCAGTCACAAAAAGGACAACGTGAAGGAATGATTCAGCACAGACAAATCACTTACTGCTGGAACTAGAACTTGAGCTATCTCCAGATGGTGGGTCAGCAACATTCTCTTCACAGTGATAATCAGCTGTCCCTTTGTCCCTAGGGGATATGCACTTCATCTGAAGCCATTAAATAATTCTTACTTTTTAAGAAATGGAAATATTCTTAAAAAACTAATGCATGCCTGTTGCAAAAATTTCATATGAAAGTCAAAAGAAAAAGTAAAAATCATTTTTAATTTTATTCCCTAGGCAAACATTAACATTTTAAAGTCAGTCTATACTTATTCTTAGCACACACATATATTTAACAAACACAAAATCATCCTGTGTTTTATAACCTGGTTTTCAATATTTATGAAAGGTGTGGGCATTCAATAGATGACAATGAATGAATTTCATTAGTATGAATATACACTACATTTTAATGAGTACATGGCACACTCCTGACATAGCACGTCAGTGATTTATCTTATGCCCTCCTGGTTGATATTTAGATTGTTTTGCAACAAATATATTGCAAATTCAGATATGAATAATAATAAAACATATGTATAAAGATGTATCACTTCCTTCTAACTGGCAGAATTTATGGTAATTCATAATATAGTGAAAAGAACTCATGTTTTAAATAAGTCACTGATGTGGTTTAAAAGAACCATTAAATAAAATTACTTGAAACTCATCTCACCTGTAAAAAGATGGGGAAATTTAATGGGCAAAATCACAGCCTCTTTAAGTGCTTCTTTGGCTCCCTCAAGACCAGCAACATCACTCCATTTCACATTTGGTCGCTCAATAACAATGGCACCTACAAAAAATGATGTCATCTTTAAATTACGGAAGACATTTTCTCAAACTTATAAAACAACATGAAATACTAAGGGTAAAAGAAATGCCTTAGAAAGTTGTCTGGAAAAGTTCTATGTACTAAATCTTTCTGAAATGGTACAAGGAAGTAGTAGTGTTGGGATCAGTCAGTAGGAGGCAAGTTCCAACTTACTAAATCTTTTTTTAACTTTCTCGTTTGTGAGAAGAAAAATAATATCATCTGCCCAAACTACTTAGGTTAGTATAAAGATCAAAGGCCATAATACTAGAGTATTTGGAAAAGCACAAACATTATATAAAACAAAGAGGTTATAATAGTTGAAACACTGATTTAGAGAATCAAGCATACTTGTTTAATGGAGGTTGATTTACTGTTGTCCTGTGAACCAAAAGCAAAGGTGATCTAATGCTTTCCCCAACTGCAGTGTGAAAATATGCTTTATAACTTTAACTGAGGACAAATCAAAGTGAGGAAAAGATGAAAAAAGAAAGATACAGAAATCAAAGTAGAAGTAAATGACACGTAAGGCAATGTATATCCCTACAGATCTGCAACACTTTCCTGAGATTTTCTATTTGGCTTCCTAATACTAAGTATACCTTTATTTACAATTTTCACAAATTACTGAAGTTACTTAAAGCTTTTCCAATTTTCTAGTATACATAAATTGCTCAACTATAAACAACTAAGCAGCTTGTTCTAACATGGTATACAGTTGTTTTAATAATAAAATACCATCACACAATTTACTAATTATGGTATTAGTTTTATAAATTATTTTTTTCTGGGTGGAAAATATCACCTATCATTCTAATTATACTCAATGGCTTACTTCCTAAATTATGAAGTTATCAGACTAAAATTAAACGTAATCGTCAACAGTTCTGCACCCTAAATGTTCAGACTAGTAGAAATAAAAAGTGCAATTTGCTTTTTCTTTTTTATGTTCCATTAAGATTAGTAATTCTGCTGGGCATAGTGGTACACATCTGTAATCCCAGTTACTCAGGATGTTGAAGTAGGAGGACTATAAGCTAGTGACCGGCCTGGATAACTTAGTGAGACCTTATCTCAAAAGAAAATTTGTTTTAAAAAGGGCTGGGATATAGCTTAGGGTGAAGGTTCTGTGCTCAATCTTTAGCACTACCAAATCAAACCAAACCAAGGCAATGAACAAAGATTAATAATTCCACAGGAAAAAATATCTGAATCATATGATAGAATTTTATGTCTGTTAAAAAGAAATTTACATATGTGCATCATTTGGCTAACTCAAGATTTTCATGCAATTTAAAAAATATGCAAACTTTATTTTCATGTTTGACTAATATCTTTCTCCTTAAAGATTAAAGGTGACTTTGGAGTGTTTACCAATGAAAGATTAAATACTTGATAATACTTGATGGTCTGTAAAACTAAAAAGGTGAGAGGAGAGTGTGGAACAATATGAACAAATAATTAAATGTATTTCTAATTATATACTTTCATCTGGTCTTTGATTATACTATGTACGGTATTAAAACAGTACCCTCAAAAGTCACTGAATTATCTACAGCAATGAAAACCCAAATTATACATTCATTTTTAATTCTAATAATCATAGTATAATTAATGCCATAATCTAAAACAGAAGTTTTAAACTATTTCAGGAAAAAAAGACTAAAAAAAAGGGTATTATGTTATGAAATCCATTAGCAAATGATTAAAGATGGAAAAACCCTGATGAAAGCCTACAGCTCATTTCATATTGTACTTTATCCTAAAATTCCAAATAAATTTCCTCTTTTAAATGTTTTAAGCATTAAAAACAAAAGACAAAAAACAAAGAAACCTCTGGGCCTTGTAAGAGGAAATTTACAGAACTCTAGTAAAAATTAGTTGAATCTTTTTCAAGACTAAAGATACAATTCAATTTTTACATGGGAAGCGGGATGGGGAAGAGGGGAACCCAAACCAAAACTGGTAAGACTAACAGGAAAAAAGCTTCTTGCCTTATTACTGGAATAAAGCCACTTGTCACAAGCCACTTGTCACAGAATGTGGAGTGTGTGGAGGTACTGCTTCTAGCAGTGGAGAAACAGCAGTGAAAACTCAAAAGTTTTTGCCCTGGGACTATATACCCTTTACTTTATACTCATTACTTGCACTGTTCCTTGTACTATTCTTATAGTCTGGTACTATCCTTGTAGTGTTTTCCTATACATCCCAGCTGGGTGGGTAAAACAGAAATATTACCAAAATAAAGAGACTACTGTGGCAAGGTTAAAGGTCTGCTTGAACTAGGTATGTTTACTGTTCAGTAGCCAAGGTTACATAATGAAAATAATTGCCATTCAGCATTCTATTTGGCTAGATTCAAGAAATATTAGCTAACATATCAAAGAACAATCACATCTCAGCAATTACAGAAGTCAGAAATTAAATAGATGCCTTTTTATACACACAGAGCTACCATTTATTTTAAGTACCCAGAATTTTTTGGATCTAATATTAATCAGTTATTACACTATCATTGACCTTCCTTCCTGAAAGGACATTATGAATTCCATTTTAGAGATGGGACTCAAGACTGAGAGATGAAGGAAACATCCCTAGCACTAGAGATTTTATTTTATTTTTTTTTTTTTGCGGCACCGGTGATTGAACTCACAACCTCGCGCCTGCCAGGGCAGGCGCTTAAGGCACTGAGCCAAACTCCCGGCCCTGGTTTTTCGAGGCAGGGTCGCACTGTGTAGCTCAGGCCGGCCTTGCGCTCGCGTTGTAGCCCAAGCCGGCCTCGAACTCACAACGCTCCACCTACCTCAGCCTCCCGAGTGCTGGGATTAAAGGCATGCGCCACCACGCCCGGCTAGCACTAGAGATTTTAAATGACAGATCTTGGAGTGGAATTCAGATCTAAATCTACACCCTTTTTGTCATGCCATTATACGGGCTTGTACAGAAAAGTAAAAATAAGAGAGCTGAAAGAGATAAAGAGGAATATGTAAATGGGAAGGAACACTGAAAAGCAGATGAGAAAGAGCAGGTTAAACACATGAACTAAACCAACAATAGATCAGTCACAGTAGTGGTACTAAAAGTAATTTCTAAATCATTGTGTTCCCCTGATGGTAAATTTTAATACTGTCAGATTTTGTACTGTGCTAATAGTATAAACGCTACCTGCTTTCAGGGGGCAAATAAACTGAAAAGAATAAACCAACAACTTTTTAAAGGCAGAAATAACAATATAATTACTCCATGAAAAAAAAAAAAGAAACTATTAATAACTGTGAGGGGCAAATTCTGTGAAAATGCTCTAAACAAAGCCAGTATGTGACCACTGGCAACCATAGCCAGTTCTAGAATTTCATTTAAATACAGAAGGAAAGAAATAATTCAAGTCAAGACAATTCATCATGAGTCTTTTCAATAAGGTAGTAAACTTTTAAAAATGAAATCTAAAGCAACCTTGAAGTTGACTCTGTAGTTTCTTTTTTTCAGGGTCATCAGATTCTCCTTCCCCATCACTGTCATTCCTAATAAAAAAAATTTAATATATTTAATAGCATTCAAATAATGCTATCAAATAATGCAAAAAATGAAGGAAAGACAACCTGAAATACTTGTAATTTAAATGGCAAAATAAAACATTCACATTAAAAGTTATGCTTATTTTATTAAAACTTTAAATAAGAAGCAGACATCAATCTATAGGTAATCATGAACAAGAAAGCAACAAAAAGGTCAGGAAGAAGTTAAAAGCTAGCTTCAAATTCCTATGATATACTCTTTGTATGTATGAATTAATAAATGCATGCCTATGCATAGTTCCATGAATGATTTAAGATGAATTATAGGATATTTACAAAAGAAAAAAAAAAAGTAAAATAAAAACACCACAGGTTTTATGCCAAAATGGGAATGCCAAGGTTAATAGGATGGTAGTTACAGATGACGTAGGATGACAGTGAAACGCTTCACTTGACACTTGCTCCTTTTTCTAGCATGCTTTCTTGTGCTGTAACAGCTTTACTACTTAAACAAACAAGAACAATCACAAAAACCTCCTACCCTGTGGAGGCCCCCTTCCAGGGATGGTTTCAGATGAGTTCAGTTCCTCTGAGATGGGGGCAGCTTGCATAAAGATCCAATCTTCAAGTGAAAGCACTCTTTTGGTGCGGGAGCTGAGACAGAAGTCTTCCTGTGCGCTCCCATGACTCAGGAAGGGAACAGCTCAGAGGGGAGTTGAGAGCAGCAGAACCCCTGCTTGACAAACCTCTATAATGGTGTGAATGACTTCACAACTGCTTGCCCCACTAGGACATACTGGGTCTTTCCCTAGGTATGGAATTTAAGCTTCATTCTCTGGCCTTAAAATTCTGTAAAATTTCTTTTTGCTCCAGCCAAAATGAATCCTGCTGGTTGTAACTAAGATTGCTATTTGTAACAGGAAAAAAACTGGCATCCCTTTGAAGGCAGCCACCATAGGAGAGATGATTACAGATTCCTTTAGCAAGACTGGAAGAGCCTCGAAAGACAGGGGAAGACAGGGTGTTTGTGCTGGTGAAGAAGTCTCAGAGAGAGCTGGGGGCCCTGGGCACTTTTGGTCAACTGAATGCTTCCCATGTTGAATGTTCCTGTGTTACACTAAATGTCATTTCATACAAGAAACCCTTATGTTGAAATTTAGTAATCTGTAAGTCAGAAGTGTGATCTGAGTTTTGTTATGTCAATGCTGTAGATGCAAAAGATAAATATTCTTAGGGTATCACAGAAACTCCCAGTTCTCTCACCATATCTTGAACAGATAATATAAAGCTTGGAGCTTATAATTTTCTTTGAACTCTATCATGACACAACTAGTCAACTCTTATTCTTATCTTCCTCATGTTCTTCAAAATGGTTTACAGTAGCAGCCACAAATCCCCTAAAGTACTGCCTAAACAGTTCATTCCTCATGACCACAGGGGATTATCTAAGAGCTTGTGCCACTGAGGAACATGAACTGCATGACATTCTCTCAAGCTCATAGACATCTCACTGCTTTGAAGTCCAACCAGGATAATCCCACCATGGAGTCCCACTTTCTTAAGAGTGTGTGTCACCTGGAACCACTCATGGCACCAGTTAGTAGAAAGGTCAAGAGATCTGGTTAGAATATGTTCCCTTTGTTCAGCACAGAGCTAGGCATGCATATTACATATCAAATTAGAGAATTCTGCATCTGTAAGTAATATACCACCCACAAAGGAAGACATTCCAAAAATGGGTTTTCACTTTTAAAAATTATGGTGTTGCTTTACAATGACAACATACAACCTATGGGACACAAATCCACACCAAAAAACTTTCCACATCTGAAAAGTTACTAGCATTATTGGTGTTGTTATTTCTTTCTATATAGTCTAAGACTTAATTTGTGGATCACTCTTGTAATTTACACCTTGATACTGCATGATGGTCAGAGGCTCAGCGCTACTCCTATGTATGTTTCCCCTACTACTAGAAAGCAGTCTGGAGGTTTCTTTTGGGCACATCATTCCCTAGCCCATGTAAACGAGGGGTGCAAACTTTGGTCTGTCAAGGACCAGACAGTTACATATTTCAGGTTTTGCAGCCATTCAGTCTCTATTGCAACCGTTCAACTCTGTTGTAACAAAATGCAATGAGCCTTGGATGATGACATGTAAACAAATGAGTAAACATGTTTCCCAGTAAAACTCATTAACAAAAACAGGCAGTGGGTCTGTGTTGGCCCATTAACCATGGTTTACCAATACCTGGTTCAAACAAAATAAACTTATTTCTTAAATCAAAAGTTGAAAGAACAAAATCTATTTTTAATACATACCCCTTTTCATCAGCTGGACTTGGCTGTCCCTCTTTCACTGCCTTTTGTGGGGTTTTCTCTCTTTTCTTCAGATATTCCTTTAGTTTTTCCGCTCTATCAAGATATTCTGTACACTTCACCCTGATACTTTGCTTGGCTTTATCACCCTGTGCTTCATCTGTTGAAGTAAATGAATTTTTCACTTAGTATTTGATACAGAAAAATTTAAACTTAGATGTAGTCTTTTAAACATGGAAATTTTATGTTGGCAGAGGGAAAAAAGATAATCTCTAACTCATTGTAATCAATGGTTATCAACTCTTCAGTATTCCTTTCTTCACAGGCTTGCAGACCAATGGTGAATTTGAGTTACAAAAGATCTCAGAAGATAGCAGAGTATTTTAAGTTAATGTTAAGTAAGAAGAAACTATTTAATATTCTCTAGGTTTCATATTCTTCCTTTACATCTTGCAGACAGCTGAAAGTCTCGTCTATACAAAATCAATCACAAGACAAACAACTGGATTGTAGAACAGTGATTATCAGAGATGAGGAAAGGACAGAAGCAGATAAAGGAAAGTTGTACAATAGAATGTGCTGAAATATTACACTAATTCCTTTAATATGTACAAAATGTGTTCATCAAAAATAAAATATAAAAAGATAAACAAAGTAAAGCAGTATTAACCATTTCCAGTAATAGTTATATATTTCAAAGAGTATACAAAGATATGGAAATCTCACAGATGTGTACCACTAACATAATAATTGTACTAAATAAAGGCCTTTGTCAGGGCTACTTTTAAAAGTATGCATGAGAGCCGGGCATGGTAGTGCACTCCTGTAATCCCAGCACTGGAGAGGCTGAGCAGGAGGATACCTGCAAGTTCAAGACCACCCTGGGTTACAAATTGAGCCCAAGGCCAGTCTGCACTGCACAGGGAGACCCAGTCTCAAAAAAAAAAAAAAAAAAAAAAAAAAGAGGCAAGCATGGGACTAGCCTTACACATCTTAGGCTATGATACATTGTTAGTTTCACCTTAATTTTTCATAAACTCTCAGGATGAAAAGAGGAAGGTTAAAAGAAAAGCCTCAAATTATCTAACCACATTAAGTGTAGAATTCCTGAAGACAGAGGTTTTAATTTTTTCTTCTCATTATCAAATTCCCAGTGCCCAAAATAGTGCCTGGCACATGATGAATGTGCAATACATATTTGTAAAATATACAAATAATATGCTTTCCAATCTTTTTTTAAAACAGAATTATTTTCAAACATATGCTTTGAAAATGAGTTTATGTTACATACTTTGGTATATTATCATTAAAATAAAAAATTGCTTCCACTGACATTTTAAGATGTCTGGGATACGAACTAATAATCATGATAATGGTCACATTCATTAGCTACATTTGAGTACTTCAAAGTAGAATAAATTTTTTTTTTTGCTAGTGATGGTTTGAATCTGGTTTTGTATTTCAATCAATTTTCATAAATAAAAATAGAAGAATTTTATTTTGCAGTGTTTTTAAGTAAAAAAAAAAAAAAAACCAAGACCTTACATTTAACTACATGAAGAAAATACTGTACAGCGTGTTGGTAGAGTTGAAGGGCTTCCTCATAATTCCCAGCTTTGTCTTCTTGTGCTGCTTTGCTAGCAAGATCTATTGCTTTCTGTTTGAGAATAATGAAACATTCACATTAAAACCAAAGCATAAACATAAACTTGAAATAAATAATCAAATTGGAACTTTTCTGAGAGGGAAGTAGCACTTGGTATCAATCTCAGGGCCTCACACATGGCAGTTAAGTGCTCTACCACTGAGCTACAACTGATGCCTAGAAAAATGTTTTTAAAAATAAAAGCAACCTTAAAACTAACCATAACTGTAATTTGTTGTAAATTATCTTATAAAAGTCAAATTACATTTGTTATATGAATAAATGCTATCTGAAGACAATATTATCTAGACTATTCACTAAAATTCTCATGATTTTCATACAACTAAATTCAAACTACAGCCAGCAAGGAATAATTGAGTAATCTAAAAATTCATATTAAAACAGCATTTAGGGAAATTCTAAGAAATTTAATGCTACTAAATCTGAAGTATACAACAATAGTAGGAATGTATGGGGTAAAACTCCTTGAGAAGCAACGGGGCAATAAAATACCAAGAATCTGAAAAATGTCCAAAACTTTTACTCTGTTAGTTTACTCACCTCACAAAGACATTAATCAGAGGGCTTTCAAAATAACAGAACAAATCTTACACAGCAAAAGGATGCCACCCCACAGAACATTAAAGGATCCTTAAATGAAGGACAAAGTGTTTAAGATAGACTGCCCCTTGCAACCCCCAAAGCCTTTCATCTGGGGATGGAAGCCAGGGTCTTGAGCATGCTAAGCAAGCACGCCACCTAAAGAGCCCGCTGCAACATTTCAGATGTTACCAACTATTTGAAACACAATGGACTTTTTTTTTTTTTTTTTTTTTTTTTTTTGGTGGCACTGAGGTTCAAACCAGGCAGGCACTTAAGCCACTGAGCCAAACTCCCGGCCCTAGTTTTTTGAGACAGGGTTGCACTATGTACCTCAGCCCGGCCTTGGGGTCACGTTGTAGCCCAAGCCCAGCCTCGAACTCACAATGCTCTTCCTACCTCAGCCTCCCGAGTACTGGGATTAAAGGCATGTACCACCACACCCGCTAATGGACCTTATCTTTAATAAGTAAGTCTTCACTGAGTTTTCACGTCCTTCTTTTTTCAAATCTTCTAAAATATCCATTATTAACAGAAATTACATTTGTAATTGCTTTTTTGTAATTTTAACAAATAGAGCCTCACAAATATATACATCTGATTTCTAAAAATGATGCAAAAGCAAGTCAATTATCAGAAGAATAGGTTTTTGAAGGAGATGGTGCTGGAGCAACTGGACATTCATAAGCAAAAAAGAAATCTCAATTTCACCCTTATATTTTCTCATAAATAAAACTTCAATCTAACTGGTCAAGACTTAACTAAAAAAACAGAAAGCTGTAAAACTTCGAAAAGTCTTCAGGATCTGGGGTTTGGCAAAGGGGCTTAAATCTGGCATCAAGCATAATACATAACAGGAAAAAAAAAAACATGTCAAACTTTTGTTCCCTAGGAGATCCTTATAAAAAAATGAAAAGACAAGTTACGGACAGGGAGAACTATTTCAAAACACATCCAACAAAGAACCAGTAACTGTAATACATAAAAAACTCTGAAAATTCAACAGTAGAAGAGTCCAAATAGAAACCAGACAAAAGATATTAATGGACATGCTACCAAAGGACATACTCTTAAGATTATGGTCTCAAGGTGCATGTAAAGTAAATCAGATACACAAGCTTAAATAGTGCATGGTTTCTCTTATATGAGAAACCTAAAGTATAAATAATTTAAAGAGCAAAATACTAAAAGATAATAATAAACAGAGAGATAAGATTTTTTGCAAATGGGAAAGGCAACAAATGGAGAGGGGGGAGAGCTAGAAGGGGAACGGTAAGTAAAAAAAAGATGTGTTCTGTATATGTACCAACTCCCTTTGATAAATGTGATCATTATGTACTGCAAACATGCACTCATAAGAAAGGATATACAGACAGTGAATAAGCACATGAAAAGATGTTTATCATAAGGCATTAGAGAAATTCAAATTAAATCAACAACGAGACCTCATAACACCTACATGAGAATGGGTAATAAAAAGTGTACAAATCAATAGTTTTTCTATACAACAATAATGAATCAGCTGAGAAACAAGTCAGAAAAACAATTCCATTCACAACAGCTTAAAAAGAATACATTGGGATCAACCTAATGAAAAGAGGTAAAAGAAATGTGCAGTGAAAATTACATAACATGAAGGAAAGAAATTACAAACACTAGAGGAGGGAAAGACCCCCAGTGTTCAAGGATTGACAGAATATGTTTAAATTGGCCATACTGAAAAAAATCTATAAATTCAATGCAATCCCAATCCAAATTCCAATGACATTCTTTATGACTTAAAAAAAAATTCCTAAAACACAAAAGATCTGTATCAGCCAAAAGAGGGGGAAAAAAATTAAGGCTGGTGGCATCAAGACACCCAATTGCAAATTATATACAAAGCCATAGTAAAAAAACAGCATGGTACTGGCAGAAAAATAGATACACAGACAAATGGAATAGAACAGAGGACACGGAAACAACTGATACAGGGGAAAGAAACTCCCAACCTCCCAAACGAGTTTGTGTTTTCTAAAATCAAAGAATGAATTTTAGGAACAATGGAGCTTAAGCACAGAAATGTTATTGAGAGAAAGCAAGCTTGTATCTGAGAGAGACAGAAGGGGTCCCGAGTGGGTTGCCAAAGTCTGTCTTTTCTAATGACTTTTATAGAGTAAAACCGGGAACTTGCAAGGCAGAAGGGCACTAGGTGGGCCAGAACTGCGTTCAACCAGTAAGATTAATTGTTTAGGTAAAATTGACCAAATCAGGGAAAAATGGGGAAGGAAGTCATGTAGTAAACTAGCATTCTTACACATCAGTGACTTTCTGTAGGGGGTTGGGATGGTAATTCCTGGCTTTTCAAGATGATCCATACCTAATCCCTAAGGTTTATTATACTTAGGGTGTGGTTACATTTGTTTTGCCTTCTGTCTTGCAATCTGGTCCACAGCAAGAGGTGTGTCTTTCTTCCAAGGTCACAAGACATCTGGTCCTCTGTGCTGGCTCCTTTGAGGGCCTAGCCCTGTCTGACTGCCTATAATATTTCTAACTAACTCAGTTGCCTGTAACACAAATTCATACAACTTTAGCCATTTGAATCTTGTCAAAAGAGCCAAAAACATACATTGGAGAAAACAATAAACGGTGTTGGGAAAACTTGTAGAAGATTAAAACTAGATTCCTATCTCACTCTATACAAAATCAAATCAAAATGGATCAAAGACTTAGGTATGAGAGGTGAAACTTTGAAAGCGTTAGAAGAAAACATATGGGAGCCACGAGAATCCACGGCCAGAAGCAAAGACTTCTTGAACCAACAGCATGGGAAATAATATTAAGAATCAATAAATGGGATTATATCAAATTGAAGTTTTTAGACAGCAAGAGAAACAACAGAGTGAAGAGACAACCTACAGAATGAGAAAAACCTCTGTGGTCTACTCTTCTGACAGACATTATTTAGAATATATAAAGAACTCAAAAAATACTAAAAAATTAAAAAGCTCAATTAATAAACGAGTAAATAAAGACAATTCTCAGAAGAAATACAAATAGCCTATGGATATATGAAAATATGTTCAACATTTTTAGTCTTTAGGGAAGTTCAAATCAAACTATACTGAGATTCCATCTCACCCTTGTAAAAATGCCTATCATCAACAAATGCTGGCAAGGTTGGGGGTGGTGGTAGAAAGAATGCTTTTACAATATGATGGGAATGTAAATTAGCATAACCAGCATGGAAATCGGCATGAATGTTCTTAAAAAAATTAAAAATAAAACTACCATATGACTCTGCTATACTACTCCTTGGTATATACCCAAAAGAATTCAAGACAGTGTACCATGCTATGGGGATATCAGCATACCCAAGTTTATTTTGGCACAATTCATGACAGTCAAGATATGGAACCAGCTTATGTTCTATCAACAGATAAATGGATAAAGAATCATCAACAGATATGGATAAAGAAATGCGGTTTATTGGGGGGTGAGGGGGATTTCTAGGATTTAACCCAGAAGAGGAACACTGAAGTAATATATACAAATCTTCAGTTTTCTGGAAGATGCCAAAGTCACTTTCAAATTAGTTGAGCCAATCTGTGTTCCTACCAATTGTGTATGAGTTCTCACTTTTCCTTATTCTTGCCTATACTGCAAATTATGTTTCTAAAATGTTTTCTAATCTCTCAAGTGAAAACTGGATCCTTATTTTTTATGTTTTAAAATGGAAAACATATGATTTTTATAAAGCTATATATGAAAGGAAAAAGGCTCAGCTTCAACAATTACCAAATCATAGTTAATTTTTTTGGCAGTGCTGGGGATTGAATCCAGTAACTACATTGCACAGGCAAGTTTCTATTCCTCATCTACATTCCCAGCTCTCCCATATCTAGTATTATAGCAATAATAACTACACTCATTCTCTCACTCTTAGATAATTTTGAAGCAAATCTCAGGTGTTGTATATTTCTAATATATTCCTAAATATTTAAATATGCATTAAATATGCATTTCTAAATTATTAGATGTTTTTAAAAAGTATAACAATATCCTTTAAATAAGTTTTCATTTTTAACATAAAGCTACAAATACAATAGAAAATATTTTAACTATTAAAAAGAAACTGTGGTATACATATATACAATAGAGTATTGCTCAGCTCTAAAAAAACTAAAATTATGTCATTTGGATGGAATTGGAGATCATCATGTTAAGCAAAATAAGGCAGATTTCAAAAGACAAGTGTCACGTGTTTTCCTTACAATTCCAGCACAATGGCTGGTAGAAGACTGAGTAACATTACTCAAGGCTCAGTCAGAATCTAGGTATCAAAATATAAGTGTAAAGGCTAGGAACATTTGGGTCTGTCCTTTACAGATAAGGAGACCATAGTATACCCACCCCCACAAAATCCTGGAAAATAGTAAATTGTGAAAGTACTTGTCCCAGAAGAAAAGATGACAGCCTTGTCTGCCGAGCATAATTCTTTATGTGAGCTCTGGAGGCTTCCCGTTTTCCTCTCTTGACATAGACTCCATCAATGACATGCCACTCTGCTCTTCTTCCCTTTCCCTTTCCCTTTTTAGTTGGATCTTCTAAGCAGAAAAATGTGCTTAAGCCTATTTCAGGCTCATATCTATGAAATCCACATTAAAGCACACCAACTCTCTCCAGTTCTGGAATCCTAACTACCATCTTACCAACTCATAACCTCCACAGCAAAGTCCCAAAGAGTATCACTATTCTGTCTTGGTTTGTTGAACTATCCCTTCCACAGAAATGCTTTCTTGCCTCCTGATTGCCAAATATCATGCTTATCTCTGCCACATTTAACACTAGTAACAAAATACCCCAACAGTCTCATTTCTTGATCTTTACTACATCATTCTTATTCCTGATGGTTCTTTTTCAGGTTTCCTTTTCTCTCTTCTTAAAAGTCTATACTCCACAGGGTTTCATTTTGGTCCTTGGTTTTACTCATTCTGTACACTCTCCAAGGTGGGTCACTCTATGTCCACAACTTCTCCTACAACCTTTATGCTAATAACGCCCAAGTCCTTATATCCAACTCAGTCCACCACACCAATTCTACTCATCTGTACCCCTATGCTCACTTGGCATTTTAGCTTGACTGTCTCCATAAGCATTTCAAGTTAAACAAGTTCAGAACTTTATTCATTTTGCTCCTTTCCCAAATCTCTCCCTTTTTGCATGCGGGGAACTAATTCCCACCGAGTCAAATACCCAACCCTGAAATCCGGGAGAAAAACCAGACTCCTGTCCTCCCTTGCTTTTTAATTGTGGATATCGACAAAAGCTTAATAGTCTCTTCCAATTTTTCTCTGATACTTAAATAGATACTATCTTAATTTGGCCAGTCACCATGTCCCAACACAAAGGCATAAGACTTCTACCTAGTCTCCCTACACCCAGACTTGCTACCAGTCAAATGTTTCCTTTGATTCTAAAACAAGAGTGAGCATTTTATGGTTTGCAATCCTGTGACTTGCCATCTACAGCAGGATGATGACTGATCATTTGTGAGTGGCACATGAAGTGCCTCATGATATGGCTTAAATTCTTCAGGCTTGTTCTCCCACCTGCGCACTACGTTGCCGTACTACCACACTACTGGCACAACCCAGAGCACTCAGATGGCACGCCTATGTACATTATACTGTACATGCTACCTGGAAGACCCTGTGCTACTGTCTCTTAGTAAAACTCCAGCTTCTTTGGGACTCAGTGCAGTTCTTGGTCCTCTTGTTGCAAAATCCTCAACATCCCAGAGCATAGCCCAGACCTACACTGCCTATAGATTTCCACTTCCTCTCGTACATAATTCCAAGGCTCACACTGGATTCTGTCAGTCACTTTATGCCTGTTTTAACACTGAACATACGCCATGTGAGGTCATGAATGATACACACACGTATATCACATACATATCATGATATATGACATAAAACATAACATGACTACTCAAAATTTATCATAATACATGATATAAAAGACACACTAAATATTTGGAACTGAGTAAACTTTGAGCTCCATTTCACACTATAATATCTAAAAGCTTCTCAACTCTCTGCAAAGGGTTATTACGTTCTGGACTGATGCATAAGTTGTTTTTCTCTGCTTGTAAAGCATTCAACTTTCCTATTCGAGGAGGAAGAATTTTGTGGTAAAAAACCATAGATCTGTAAGCAGACAGATAGGATTCAAAGTTACTAGCACTAATTAACTGTATGCCTCTTGTCACAGCATAACCTAAATAAGCTTAGGTTTCTAATACTAACCTATTCTAATACGGAATAGCATTCACCTTGAAGAGTAGTTTTGAGGATTAAATGAGATCACATTAAACACCGAGCAGACAATTACAGTTAGTGTTCAGTCTGAAACCATACCACCTCCTCCATGAAGCATTTCCCGCCTGTTCACGTAAAAATAAGATATACCCTTCCTTGCTGCCCACCCACACTAACCTCTAATTCCGTTATAGCATTTACGAAATTATCTCATAATTCTGACTTTTTTGTTAACCTATATTCTCCCAGATTTTAAGCACGTGGCTACAGATAATTTTGCTTTGTTTAGTGAAAGAGTTAGTCATTATATGACCACTCTTCATCTCAGTTTCTTAGGTTAGAAGGTTGAAATGGCTAAATGAGAAAGCAAACCTGAACTGACCACTACATAAAATTATAACACCCCTCCCTGCTTATGTCTTTAATACTGCTCAGTCTCTAGCTGATGAATCGCTAAAGAACCACTCAACAATCCAATTCAAGTATACTGTATTTTGGTTATATGACTACCTATTTTTAACTGGCCTAGTGTCATGTAAACATTATGGTTTTTTTCTGTTTTTCCTTGTGCCGAATGCAGCGTCTACCCAGTTTCATTCGAGCTCAAGCTCGGCTGTTCTGTTTCTGAAGCCCCACCCATGTCAAGGGTCTCACAAAGCCAGCGGCTCGGCAGCTGCCAGCAGTCGGGACCAAGCGACCCTCCACTGTAAAGGGACCCACTCTCCCACCTGCGGCTTCGCCCGGCCCCGCCCTCCTGCGCCTGGCCAGGGGCGCGGCCGCTTCCTCCGCCTCCCCGCCCCCACCTCACTTCCCCAGCCGCCCCTCGGCTGGTTTTCAGAGGGGCGGGAGACATGTAGGGATACCTGGAGGTTGGACCCAGTGGACGCCATGGTGGAAATCGGAGGCGATTCCTTGGGGACGAACGAGGGGCGAGGAGAGCCGACAGCAGCAACGTCGAACCGCTCCCAGGGTTGCTGCCGCAAACCGAGGGAGACTGATGCCTTTCAGATCTCAAACGACAACCTCCGTAACGAAAATCGCGAAGCAACACTGCACTCCACCAGCCGTCCGAACCCCTCCTCATAAAACTTCCGCAACTCCGAGACCCTCTGGGCTCTGGTACCGCCTCGGGCAAGAGAACTTCCTTCTTCGTCATCAGCTCGCGCGCACCACCGTCACCCAGAGTGCGTCTCGCCACAGCCCAGGACCCAGCGAAACGGAAGTCAGGTTTAGCGCAGGCGCACTGCGACACCGGCGTTGTGGCGGCCGACAAAATTAAGGGGCTCTCAGGCTCTGGGCACTTCAGCGCTGGACTCTTCTCTTTTCCCTCTTCATTTCTTACACTTTACAATGAGTTATTGGCTCTAGCTCCTCTCGTACCACTTGAGGGTATTTTGTCGCTCCGAGGCTTTTGAGTGGGGAGAAAAAAGTCATCTCTAAGACCCGCCAGTTGGGGACTTTGTACTCATTTCTGTTCATTCCCTCTGCGTCCTCCCCTGTGAAGCGGCAATGGTGGTCCCTTCCCGGGTGGTGAAGCGCGGTAAGGTGCGCAGCACAGTGGTGGGCGAGCGGAAGCAGCTCAACCGTGTTCGCATTTCTCACTGGCTACAATTCACACTTGGTTCAGCGACTGTGTTGGCGCTAGGAAGCATTGGGAATAGGTATTAATGTAGAAAAAATTGTGTGATGAGGAAGCGGGCTCCTGAACTTGTAGAAGTGTTATTCCATTATTCTATTATTTTGTTATGAAATTTTGTTTTACCTTTTTTCCATAAAATAAAAATCTTTTCTGTTTTTGTTTTGTTTGGTTTTGTTTTTTTGATGCTGGGACTCGAACTCAGGACCTCACACTTGCCAAACAGGCCCTTAAGCCGCTGAGCTAAATCCCCAGCTAAAATTCGTTTCTTTTCAGTAATAAGTCATAAGGATATACCTCTTACGGGCAATGAAAAGGACACATCACCTCTGTAGTAGTTTTCCCCCAAATCTATAACCTCGGTATAAGCATAAGGAAACAATAGGAAAATCCACCTTGAAGGGGTTTTCTGCTTCTACAGAATTCCTGAACTCAGCTCTTCAAAAATGTCAAGATCATAAAAGACATGGAACAACTGAGGAATGGTGTACGTTGGAGAAGACTAAAAAACATTAGCAGCTAAATGTAGTGTGGGATTCTGGATTAGGTCCTAGAGCAGAAAAAGGACATTAGTGGAAAGAAAGACTGGTAAAAATGAGAATATAATCTGTATTATACCAGTATCAATGATTTTAGTTTTGATAAATATGCCACTGTTTGTGATCAAGGACTTTGGAAATGAGGGAGATCACAGGTGGTATTTGTGGATTCAGCCTTTGGAAGGTCTCACATACAGTCATCTAGGACTGAATACACCTCAGTTTAAAAGACCACTTAAAAAGAAATGCGTAATATTGAGGCCCTCGCCATGTTCTGCAAGCCACCCATGTACACCCAGAAATCAGGTCTCTGCTTGTTGAGTTATCAGCTCCTCCATGACCTGTAGCTCTCAGGAAGGCAAAGTGCTGTCAGGACTGGTTCTATGAAAGAAGTGACTCATCGGTTGGAAACCTGTTTGGACATCTCCAGTGCCATACAGGTTTCTGAATGTGCTCAGGTACCTTAAAGGCCAAGCCATTCCCACTTAACTGGCATTCATTTTATTCATACATAGCCTCAGCAAACTTGTGAATTGAGAAGGAGCCTGGAATTGTATCAATTTCAATCATCCATGGGTTGGAGGATCAAACAGTCATTCTTCCTTATTGATTACACAGGCAAGATAATATGAGGCAGCAGTCTCCAGCCTTTTTGGCATCAGTCCCAGTTTTGTGAAAGAATTTTTCCAAGGACTGGGGTTGGGGTTTGAGATGATTTAAGTGCATTACATTTATTATGCACTTTATTTGTATTAATATTACTTTGTAATTTATCATGAAATAATGATTGTTATAGTGTGGTTGAATGGCCCGACTTTCAGCCTCACGTAATCATTGATGGGGCTGAGTCTAGCATTCGTGATTGGTTTGTTGTCTGGCGCTGGGATTGATAATGTGAGTATTGCACCCGCCCAGGGGCGGAGCTGACATACAGTGTAAGGGCAGGAAGAAGGCGTGTCTTCCCTCTCTTGCCTGTTAGTGCTTGCTGTTTGCAACAGCCACGAATGATTGCCCTGCCACACCATACTGTGTTGGAGCCAGCTGAGTATGGACTGAAACCCCCAAGAACTGTAAGAAATAAACCTTTCCTTCCCTAATTTTGGGCATCAGGTATTTTGTCTCAACAATGAGAAAAAAGTAACCAAGACAATGGTATAAGTCACCGTAATGCAGAAACAGTGAGAGCCCAGGCTTGTTTTCCTGAAACTGCAGAGTCTCATCTAGGGGTGATGATAGACGATGATGCCTGAAGTGTGTTTCTTGTATCCAGTCTATTCCATAAAACTCATTTTGATTGTTGTCATTGCAGAAACCTTGCTTCACAGAGATAAGATGTTGGAAATGGAAGCAGGCTTTTCAGTGCTGACAATTTTTCCTGAGAATATCTCAGAATATTTTTCCTTGACTTTAATCCAGAATACATAGATTTGAAGTTGTATCAAATGTACTTTTAACTCGGGAGGCTGAGGTAGGCGGAGCGTTGTGAGTTCGAGGCCGGCTTGGGCTACAATGGGAGCGCAAGGCCGACCTGAGCTACGTAGTGCGACCCTGCCTCAAAAAACTAGGGCCGGGAGTTGGGCTCAGTGGCTTAAGTGCCTGTCTGGCAGGCGTGAGGTTGTGAGTTTGAACCCCAGTGCCGCAAAAAAAAAAAAAAAAAATGTACTTTTAAGGCTACTGTCATCTGCAATCTCGATGATCCTCTTTTATCATGGACAAAGTAGACTCACTTAGTTTATTCACAAATAGGCCATGGATCATTTACTTCCCAGTTGGGAAGTAATGCTCCAACTCTTTTGAAAACTGAGAGGTAATCATGCACCAGCAGGGAGAAATCAGTCTCCTTGAAAAGTTCTGTTAATATTTGAAATGTGAAAAAAAAATCCTAGTGTTCATTTGTTGCCCATAAAATTCCAGTTTGGGTTCGAATGCATCCACTTTATCTGCCAACTTGAACACAGCTGTTGTTTTCCCTGAGGTGACAGATTGAGTTTGTTGAGCAGGTTGCATGTGTCACACAAATAAGCAAACTTTGTGTCTTATTCTGTACCACTGAAATGTGGTGCTGGTGGTGACTAGTTTTCAGAAAGAAATATCTGAAGTGCTTTTGTAACTCAAAAGCTCTGGCATGAGATCTACCTTTAGAAACTCATCTCACTTCTATGTAGAAGAGACGATGTATGTACTCTGCATCCATCTCTTTACCGATCTGCAGGAACAGAGTCAAGGGCAAATACTTTAATGTGGTTGATAATTTTAATGACACCCTGCAAAATATTTTTATATTCACACAATATTTCTTTGTTTCCCAGCATTTCTGTATGAATGACAGTGCATAGACTCACATTCAGAAGCAACTTCTTTGATTCCAGTAGAGAAAACAGAAATCTGTCATCATAGCAGCTACTCTGATTATATACATACTCACGTAAAATGACCAGTTCAGTTTTCCTATATGAAATAATTCTAAGACTTGAATAGTTCTGCAGCTGTGGTGTTGGTTGGCAACAAAAGCATACATAACATATCTTCATGCACATCTTCCTAAAAAAATGTACAGCACACAAACAAGCATTATTGCCTTACTGTCAGCATCGGAGACTTGCCAACCTGAATTGTGCACTGTGGTGACTTAGTGATTCTTTGTAACAGTTGTGTCTCAATATCCTCTGCTATTTATTCAATTCATCTAGTTATGATGTAAGAGGAATATATGCCACTTTTGAAATGTTAGCCTCTTTTAAAAGTTTACAACCAATCTAGACAGAATCAACTCTTCACCAACAGTAAAGAGCTTCTTTAGCTTTAGAAATGCAGTTACCACTGAGCATGATGTTCTCAGTGCAGACACAATTGATGCAGTGTTGGCTTTCAGTAATTGCTTCTGTACTTCATATTTTTTCCTCTGGAACAATTCCAAATGCTTGTCCTTTAATGCGAGATGCTTCATCTCCACAGGGCAAAGCACCTTTGAAGTTTTCATGGCTTTGTTGGATAGCCAGTCACCACTTACACAAAGAGGCTCAGAGAATGAGAATCTCCTGTTGTAATCAACCTGTAATTGCAGTAGGGAGTTGAATGCATCTACTTGGTATTTTCCTCTAAATGCAGCTTCCTTTTTCTTAGCGACCTTATTAGAATCTTCTGCTCTCTTATCAGGTCCTTCTCCTTTTTCAAAGAACCTCTTCAGAGATGTTTGTTTTTTATACTTTTTGGCTAGAGCTAGCTTGTGGGTTTACCAAAATTGTGACTGAGAAAAATGTATAGTGTGGTAAAGAGGTATGGATGGAAGTGGTAAATAAAATAATGGGTGGGCCAAATGTGAAATAAAGTAAGTATCAAGTTCTGATTTAAAGCCTGCCGGCAGATGCAGCCATACAATTAAAGTACATCAACTCTCTTGTCACTGTAAAGCTTGCCACTAGAGGCATCTTAATTGTCACTTGCCATTCACTGATAGTTTTGACATGAGTCTGCAACCAATTGATTTATTATGGTCTCTGTGTTATCAAACCTCTTTGTTAATGTTAATCTATATTTGCAACCACTTACCAGTGCTAGCATCACTGCCTCAGCTCCATCTTAGATTACCAAGCGTTAGATTCTCATAAGGAGCATACAGTTTAGAGCCCTTGGATGCACAGTTCAAAGAAGGGTTTGTGCCCCTGTGAGAATCTAATGGCACCACTAATCTGAGAGGAGGCAGAGGTCAGGAGGTGATGTGAGAGATGGGGAGCCGTTGTAAATACAGATAGAGCATGGCTTACTTGCCAGCTGCTCACCTCCTGTTGTTTGGCCCATCTTCTAATGGGCCACCAACTTGTACTATCAGTGGCCTAGGGGTTGGGGACCCCTGGTACAAGGCATTAGCACAGAAGAATGATGACATGGTATTCCCCCAGAAGTCTGCAGGCCAAAATCTCAGACTAGGAATGGAATGTAAACAATGTGCATAAAAGAGGCAATTTCAAATACTTTATGGACTCCTGCTCAACCTAAATCTTTTCCTAAACAGTTGTTTTTCACCCCCAAATCACCTTCTTTGCCTCTTCCTCAGGATTTTGTATTTAAGCACTTGTGGATGATAGTGTCCTACTTGAAGGAAGGTGGGAAAATATTTGCTTTCCTTTTCCAACCCCTCTTTTCTCTTCTCAGAAATGGTCAGGTACAAACTATATCCTTTCCATATATTTTCTCTTTCACAGCACTCAGTAATGCTTTTTCTGGTTAATTGTTCTTTCCTAGCACAACAGGAAAATAGAATTTTATAATTTTAGAAATATTTTCTGTTGTATTTATAAATAGAATGTCTTGTTCCATAATAATGTACAATAATAATGCACAATAATGCATATATTATGCAAATATATGCATATTGTGGGAAATGATACACAATAGCAAAGTAACCTTCCCCACTTGAGTGTGCAGGCAAAGTTTTTCCTCTGCCAAGACCCTATCTGGGCACCACTTGTAGCAAAGCGATCTGTGCCAGTCTTCTAGTTGTACCCTGACCCAGGGGTGAAGGAGGATATATGACAAACAGATAGAGTTAGCTTAGCATACAGCAGTCAGGCGTCTCTTGCCTCTAGTGGGCAGAAAGCGCCTGAGCATCTGGCTCACCTTGCTTTTATTCATTCAGACATGGGTACAAGAAATTAAAGTAAGGTAAGATTCACCTGTGTCCCATTATCAATTAGTACATGTTCAAGTAAACAACCTGACCTCGCTGTATTGACTTTTCCCTAGAACTCGCAACGTGTCATCATCCCTGGGTGTTGCCTTTCTCTTTTGTGCTCACAGAGGAGGTCAATTAGGCCTCCGTTTCCTTAACTGGTTTCCCACAATACATAATCATAGTATCAGGATGTGTGTGTGTAGCACAGATGAAACTAGAGTGGCCATGAATTGATGACCATTGTAATTGGGAATGAGGTGTGAGGGCTCTTTGACCCAAATCTTCTACTTTTCTGTATCTTTGAAATGTTCCAAAGAGAACAGTCTTTAAAATATTGCATTTCCATGCTTATGTTGAATTCATTGTCCAAATTCTTGGTCTAATTTTCTGTTGCAGTACTCAATAATTAAGTAACAATTAAGGTCAGGGTCTACATTTGTATTTTACTGATTCCAAATGAGGTGCCAACTGATCCAAAATTATTTAACATTCATCTTTTCTCCATTCATTTGATAGGCTACATTTATTGTATACCACTTTCTCACAAAGACGTGTTTATCTGACATCTTGATTATGTTTCAACTATTCCTTTCAGCCACCTAAATTTATACCAACAAAGCTTGCTACAATAGCTTTATAATGCATTATGGTATCTTGTGGGACTGACTGTTTTGTTCTAAGCAGAGTGGAACATTATTTAAGGTCTAGTTCTGGACTTCAGAATGCTTGCTTCAAACCTTGACTAGCGTATATTAGGGAATTACTTAGTCTCTCTCAGCTGCTGTTTCTGCATCTATAAGATAGCAATGATTATATTACCTGTCTAATGACACTGTGTGAAAATTAACTGAGACTAGCATATAACAGAATTATGTTCACGAAGTGTCGTTAGATTTCTATATTTTTAGAACAGTTAAGATTTTCTTAGATTTATTTTTCCATATGGATTTTAGTATGATTTTGTCAAGATCCACCTAAAACTTTTATTTATTTTGCCATTGAGTTGATAGATAATGTAGGGCAGGTGGACATCTTGACAGTATTGAATTTTCTTCAGTTTTCAAAAACTTGTTGCATCTTACTGAAGTCTTTTGGTTTGTGTCCTAAAAGTGTTTTGTTTTCTTTTATATAGTTTCAGGGCTTTTCTTCTAGGTTTATCTCTAGATATTTTACTGTGTTGTTAGTAATATAAGTAGTATGTTTTCTATTCCTCTGTTGTTTTTTTCCTAGTTGGTTATGGCTTATGACAAATTTAGCACAAACTCAGCAGTTTAGGATAACAGTTTCTGTGGGTAAGGGGTCCAGGTATAATTTAGCTGGGATTTCTGACTAGGCACTTACAAGGCTAAAATCAAAGCATGGGTGGGTTGGGGATGTTTTCTCACGTGCAAACTGAGACTGGGATGGATGTTATTCCACGCTTCTTGAGGTTTCTGGCAGAATTCATTTTCTATGGGTGTAGAAGTCATGATAGCTGGTAGCTTACTTTTTTAAAGCCATAGAATTTCAGGCTTTCAGTCTCTTTCTCTCCCTCTTACTCTCGTTCTTATTTTTTTTTCTCTTTCGCTTCAAGCCTCTGACTCCAGGAAAGGCACAGACCCTCTTTTAAAGAACTCGCTTGAGTAGGTTAGACCCACCATGATGATCTCCCTATCCCTACAACTACAACTCAACCAATTACATTTGGAACATGGCTTCACTTTTGCTGTATTCTATTGCTTTGAAACAAGTCATACGTTCTGGCTGCATTCAGGGGCACAGGAATTACACAAAGGCATGACTTGCCAGGGGCCACCTTAGTGTGTGCCCGCCACGGTAACTTCAGAACACATCTCAAGGAGGAAGGAGACATTAATATTCTGCTCTTAACATGCGAGAAATATTCTAAATATATTCACTAGCAACTATATAATTTGAGTCGGTACTTTTTTTTGAATTGGTACTTTATATACATATATATGGGTTTATGTTTTGTGGGACAAAGACAACTATTGCGCTAATTAAGATATCAAAAAGTAGGAAGTAGGGCCAGGGATATAGCTCAACAGCACAGCACCTGCCTGGCAAGTTCAAGGTTGTGAGTTTGAACTAGTAAAAAAAAAAAAAAAAGATATCAAAGAGTAGATTTAAAAAGCGGAGTGACTATAGATAGATGCTATAGAAAGAAAATCTTCATGATAAAATGCTGCCTTAGGATTTTGTATGGAGGGTGTCTTGGTTACTTTTCCCTCATTACTGCGATAAAGTACTCGATGCCCAAAATTAAGGAAGTAAAGTTTTATTTAGCTTACAGTTCATGGAAGTTTCAGTCTGTAATCAGCTGGCCCCAAGGCAGTGTGGCATGGCACAGGGGCAACAGTTCAAGGCTGCAGAAGACAGCAAAAGCAACAAGAACAAAAAGAGGGGAAGAGCAAGCCTCTTTTATTGTAAGCAGGGTACTGCCCCCACCCCTTGGCCGGTGTAGCACTCATACCACCTCCATGCTCTCCTCTTGCACAGGTTGAGGATGTTTACAAAGTGAGGACCCTGGCCCCCTGCTGAGTCACTTGGTTGAACTTCTAACTTCTGAAGTGGACACAGTGAACAACATCCTAGAGTGGTAAGGGCATGTCCTCTACACCTCAAGATGTAGAACTGCTGAGTTACTTAGTTAAGCTTCTAGACTTCTCTAATTGACACAGTGTATCAACTATTACAGAGGGGAAGCATTTAGTGTAGAAAAGAGGAAATAGTTCTCTATCCTTCATGGTTTGGGTAAGTGGCCTCCAAAGAGTCATGTGGAAAAGGCTTGTTCCTCTTCTTATTGGGATGTCTCAGTCACATTTTATTGCTGAGACCCAATATCTGACACCTGTCACTTAAAGGAAGAGAGGTTTATTTTGGCCCATGTTTTCAGTTCATGGTTGGCTCCAAGACAGAAAGCAAATTGTAGAAGGGGCTGGTGCAGGAAAGCTGTTCATGTGATGGCATCCAGGAAGCAGAGCAAGAAGGGAGGATCCAGAGAGGGAGATAAAACCTTCCAGGCCACACCGTCAGTGACCCACCTCTTCCTACTAAGTTCTACCTTCCAACAGCACACTCAGAGGATGAACTCGCCAGTGGATGAATTCACCCATGAGTGCAGTAACCCATGACCCAGTCACCTTCATAAAGCCCCACCTTCTGAGTGCATGAGGCTTTATGGGGCACTGTCAATGTAAATCATAATATGGAAGTTTGTGCAAGGCTTTAGGGGGACATTCTCAATTTAAGCGAGCAAGAGATAGGGCCTAGTGGGAGGTCTTCAGGTTACTGGGTGCATGCCCTTGAAGGGACTGGTGGGACCCTGACCCTTTTCTATTCTCTTTTGTTCCCTGGTCATGAGATGAGCAGTTTTGTTCCACCATCTGCTCCCCACCAAGATGTGCCTTCTTGCCACAGCACCAAAGCAGTAGGGCCAACCAACCTCCAAAACTATATCACAAAATAGTCCTTTTCTCTCTATAGGTTGATTGTCAGATATTTGTTATAGTAGTAGGTAGCTAACACATGTATCTTTGAAATATGTCTGCCAGTATGGGTCCTACCAACAAAATTCATCTGGACATAGAAGGTCTTATCATTTACTAAATATTCTTTTTTTTTTTTTTCAAAGAGTGACTCATTCTGGTTGTTTCTCTCACCATTGCTTTCGGTAAGTCAACACAGAGATCTGGGATGAGGATAGTGTGAAATCATTCTGGTCCAAAAAATCAACCTCTGTTTACTTCTTGAGGAGTAGTCTTAGTAAAGGATGTAGGTAAACTTAGGTCCGACCTTGGGATGTCCCTTAGCACTGAGTAGTACAATCTCCCAAATAGCAGCAATGCCATTGTGAAGCAAATGACTATCTTGATGAACACAGGAATTTTGCATATTTTTATTTAAGTGAACATTTCCCTAGGACTATAGCCTACATTAGTTGTTCACTGTCCTAGTTGATCACTAAATCAAGTGAAATTAACAAGATTAAGCAAAAATAAAACAAATACATCAAAAGAGTAGCAATTAATGTTTTGCTACAGAGATCTCAAAATAATATCTACTTAGTGTTTTCTTCTGAATATAGTGTAATGCTTACTTCATTTTTTAGAAATACATTTGTATCTGCTTCAAACAAATCTTTTTCAAATTTTTAAACTTTGCTGCCATCTCATTTTTCTTCCTTTTGAGAGTGGGCAAACATATTTCATTTCTTGATTCTGTGAATATTTTTAAGGAGTCATAATTATACAAGAATAAAAACAAGTTTGTTGTGGTTCTGTGTAGAACACATAAGAGGAACCTTACCATTTAGCTACTAGTTAAACATTTAGTAAATGGCCTTTTGGTAAACTTCAGACTGAGGGTAGTACTCCAGGTAGAGGAAAGTGTGGGGACAGAACTTGGCACTCCTGAGAAAAAGATGAACTTGACTGAAACCTTAAGACTGAAAATCAGCTGGTGTGTTAGTCAACTTTCCATCAATGAGACAAAATATCTTGACAACAGAAAGGAGGGAAAGTTTCTTTTTAGTCACTGTGGGGAGCCGTTGAGCTGGAGATCATTCACACAGTGGGTGAGGAGCCTGAGGAACGCCCATGGGCATAGAGCGCCCCAGGGGAACAGGTGTTCCAACCTGGAACACACGGGGTGTGAGAGGGGAGCTAGTTATGCAAAGCAGTGTCATCAGCTTGCTAAATGTATGAACAAAAACACACTACTGTGATTGAGCAGTTCGTTTCCTCCATTGGGAGAGAGTGCTTACCTTGACCTCAGCTTTCTGTATACTGTCTCCATGTTTGTTTCTCCATCCTCTCCCAGGGTGTCCCCCAGCCACTGAACTTTGAGAGCTGCACTGGACACAGCTAGTCACAGTTTCAGTCCACAGTAGGCTGGCTCTGTATCTGTTTGGTCCTGTATTGAGCCTGTACAAATGGCATAAGAGTGTGGTAGAGGAAAACTGGTCACTTCATGGCAACCAGGGAGCAGAGAGAGAAGGAAAGAGCCAGAGAGGAAGGGCCAGAGACCAAGGACTGTGCTTAAGATCATGCCCTGTAACACATTCTCTTCACCTACGCCCCACATCCTAAAACCTAGTTAGCTATGAACTCTTCAGTGGATTAACCCACTGGTGAGGTCAGTGCCCTCATGACCCAATTATGTCCCAAAGTCCTACCTTTGGGTGATGTTAGATCCAAACCCTGATAGCTGGTAACTTTAATCTTGGTTATTTATTAGTTTTTCTACTTAGTTTTTGAAGACAGATTTGGAAATGATATATTTCAATGGTGAAATGAAAAACCAGACATTGCCAGACCCAAAAAATATCTTGTTGGATATTGCTATTTCAGAACAATTTAAGGTCAGTATTTCAACTCAGAAAGATATTCAATACCATGGTTCCTATTCTAGTTGTAATTGTGTTTGGTTTTTGAAAACCATGTGGTATAGAATTATTACTTATATATGCAAATAGATGTAAATCCTGGGACTCTAGGATGAGACAGTAGAATTGGTGACATCACTATACCTGAACCAATAATACTTTATAATGGCTTAATCAAGTGGTGCTAATTGAGATTCTTTCAGGTGTGTAACGCTTGAATTTGATGTGAAAAGGTCTTTTTCTGAAAACCTTTGATAAAGCATATAAACACATAAAGCTATCTTTCTGATCAAATTAAATGATAAATACAGTGTATGTTCAAAACAAATGGTGAGAAAGGCTGACTTTAAAGGTCACAGAAACAGATGGGCCTGAACTGTGCCTAGTCTAGGAAGCCAGATACAACTAAGGAAAGAATTTATTTGTTCACATAAAGACATTCAGTGCTACTGAGATGTGTTGTCTTCTCATATTATTCAAATTGTAATTACAAAATAGAAGTCTTGAAAGCTGCAATGTTTATTCATAATCTTGGCCATTGTCCACCTTGGAAAGCTAAGGATAAATTAAACACCACAGTCAATTCGGTTATTTAATTTCACTGCATTAAATCTCAAGGTTGCCAAGTGATCTCATTGCAAATTATATCCTAAGGTCATCCTGGGAAAATAAGCTACTTTATGCTGGAGAAACTATCCCTGTGGCAATTCCTGGACAATGATATTTTTGAAGTTACAAAGTGAGTATGTTTTTTGTTGGAAAATTCCATCCTCCACTCCTGGTTTTCTTGGACAATTCTGTAAGTTACCTTACCTAGGGCAACAAAGCACTGGGCCAAACAGTACCATGTAAAAGACTCAGTAACATGTGACTACTAGCAGAAAAAAAGCAATTTTGTAATAAATGCTGCAAAGAAGCAACTTGGATTTATGAAGTCTTATGAGAAAGCAGATTCCGGTGTTAATCACAACTGCCTTTCATAGACTCTTTCTGACCAGATAGTCCCAGTTTATTAAAATACTATGATAATGAGATGTAATGTTTGAGAGCATTACAAATAAAGATATGAAAAGAAAGAAGATTTTAGCTTTTACTTTTAATGTTTTAGAGCATAGTTTTTTAATGGTGGAGTTTGTAGAAGCAAAAGGTTCAAGTTCCCTCTTAGAAAGTATACTACTCATATCAAGGCAAGGAATAGTATTCCTAACAAAGTAGTTTTATTGTGCCAAGGGCAAGTGAGAAACTCCAGGAAATGGATATTATAAGAACCCTTAAGGGATAGATTTAGGTCATAGGAAATCTATACCTTGGAAGGAGACAGAGACGTTACCTTATTTAGAAGTTAGGTCTTTTAAAAGACCCCAGCGTGTAAAGTATCATGTAATTGATCCAAGTGACCAGTATGTCAATCAACAAATCTAAATTGAGTTGACTACTACGTGAAAGCCATCTAATGATTCAAGGTCCTTCTGAATTTCCCAAATGAAAGAAAAAAGCATTGTGCACTGATTATCTAATTCATGGGTATTACAATGTGAATATATTTTAGAAGTGCCAATAGTGGCCTTGTGATTGTATTGTACGTGACTGTACATTGTAGTGTGGTGCCAAGAGCGCTCTCTCTGGGATTGGAATTCTGAATTCCTGGGTTTTGATCCCTACTGTACATTCAACAGGGTTGGTGTCTTTCTCAGTTGGGATGAAAGACTGTGTGATTCAGTTAGAAGATCCCAGTCCTATGCACTGCAGAAACTGTGCCCCACTTTTTGACTTTGGAGAGATGACTTAGCTTCTCTTGTCTTCAGCTGGCTGCTTTAAAGTTGCTGCTTTAAACTAGTCCCTTGAGGCAGAGTATACTTATAGTCCTTGAGATTACTGTGAATGCTTAGAAATGCATCCTTGCTTTTATGCCTGATTTCTTAAAGGCTTGAGATTAAAAAAAAAAGTTTTAGAAATTTCGAAGTGAGATCCAAGGACAGGCACTTAACTACTCTGAAACTTGGTGTTTTTGTCTTTAAAACTGGACTAATAATTCCTCTTTTAGAAGGTTGCTACAAAAGTGAGACATGATTTAAAAAAAAAGGTGAGAGATGATAGATTTTGATGTCTGACCCATAGTGAATACTCAGTAAAAGGTGGTTGTCTTAGTTACTTTTCTCTCATTGCTGAGACAAAACACCTGATGCTGAAAATTAGAGAAGGAAAGGTTTATTTCTTATAGTTCTCAGGGTTTCAGTTTATACTTAGTTGGCTCCAAGGCAGCATGGCATGGCAGGGCAGCCATCCATGGCGGCCACCAAACAGCAAGACCAACTGGCGAGAGAGAGAAAGAGAGTGGAAGACGTTCCTCCTGCCCTTACTCTGTATGTTGGCTCCACCCCTGGGTGGGTGCAGCACTCGCATCACCAATCCCAGTGCTAGACAACAAACCAATCATGAACGCCAGACTCAGCCCCATCCAAATTACATGAGGCCTTGGGAGGACACAGGACAAACACAGTGGTGCTTTTTATTGTTACCTCTATGAACTACTTGATGCCAACAGTTGGCATTATTCCTTGGAGAAATAAGACAGACTTTATAACGGTGTATCATTTCTAGGCCATCACTGTGGCAGAGACAATATAAAGCTGCCTTTCCCAATACAGGCTGTCAGATATGAAATTTTAGGAAAACTTATTAATGGTGTCTGGCTACAGTCCATTACTTTACAAGGTGTTGGATGCCAGCTCTGGTTGTTTCCTATTCAGATCTTACAGGCAATTTTGATGCATGATGCCTAAGGTTTCTGTAGGTGCTTAGGCCAGCTCTGACAGGCTGCACATCAGGGTTGCAATACTGATTAAATGAAACTTCTCAGCTTGCTGTTTTCCTCCTTCATTCTTTTCAGGCTTCTCTTTGTCCCTGGCACATCATGTTGTCACCGTTTCAAGTTTCTGCATTTTTACCACATTGTGGATATTGCTGGATGCTTCCTCTTTCAGCAAAACAAAATAGCATGCAGGTTTCTGTCACTCTTGGCCACTTCCCTTCCTCTCATGGGCACTGCTTGGGGTTCTTACATGGCACGAAGTTATAGACCCTTTACATGAACAATTAACTAACTCAACTTCCACTCAACTTCAAGTTAGTTACTTTTCTCCCCTCAATAGCACTTGTCTTTAAATATTCACTGTTCTTGGATTTGGGAGTTGGCACTCCAAATAAGCAATCTTTTGTAGTATTTCCAGCTTTCATACATTTGTTGGCAACCTCCTGTCTAGGTGCAATTTTGTTCTCAGCGAGTTTGTAGTTTGTTCACGTCTGGAGAAAAGCACACTGTGCAACACTGGGTGACAGAAGTGAGCAGACCGTTACAGTGTCAGCTACTTTGGGAGGAAGAGAGAGTGCTCTGGGTTGACTGCTAGAGAAACAGAATACTGAGCTGTCTCCTCCAGGTGGGATAGGACAGGTTGGAGTTTGCAGAGGGGGAAATGCAGGGACTGAGGTGTAAAGGTGGGATGGTGATGACTGTGTGGTTTGTGGAGATTCCGATTTTCAAGGAATTATTTCCCAATCAGTTCATAAATTCATCTCTACTGAAGACATTTCTTCTAGTCTAACCCAGATGAGAAAAGTGCATATCAGGTACTGGATGTGTGACTCTGCTAGACCACATGCCCAGGTTAAGTCCAGGTTTGTTAACAGTCAATATCATAGGTCAATCTGAGAGTTAATGTGAACACACAATGTTACTGGGAGCGAGCACATTGTTGATGAATATGAGATGCTGAGGTACCATGTCTCCCTCTATGTAGCTGTATAGGTGACAGGTGGGGTTGAATCAGACTTATTTTTGTAATTTTTTTTCTTTAATGTGGCATTGGGGATTGAACCCAAGGCCTTTCCATTGAGCTACATTCCCAGCCCTTAATAATTTTTTTTTTTGATTTTGAGATAGGGTCTTGCTAAATTGCTAAGTTATCCAGGGTAGGCTCACACTCACACTCCTCTGGCCTCAGACTCCCAGAGTGCTGGGATCATGGGTGTGCACCACCAGCCTGGCTTCTGTAGTTTCATTAATCTTACCTAAGAATTTGTTCATGAATTAATTCGCATTTATGTAAGCAAATCTAAACCTAGTAGGTTTGTTGACTTCCTCGCTTCTCGATTTTTTTTGCAGTAGATTGAATTGTAAAACATAATTTAAAAGATATCTTTTCAATGTGTCAGAGCATGAAAGAGAATTGTCTCTGGGGCTTTGGTTGGCCAGCTTCCAAATCTCCTTTCCCCAGTCACAGGACCTCAGTGTTTTAATCTCCCGACCTGCTGTAGCAAGTCATACAAACCTGGCAGCTGAAACAACAGAAAGATACTCGCTCAAAGCTCTGGAGGCTGGAGTGTGACATGGTGATGGCAGTGGGGCCGTGTTCCCTCTGGAAGCTCCAGAGAAGGATCCATCTTTGCCTCTTCTTTCTGGAAGAGAAGAATCCTTGGTGTTCCCGCGCTTGTAGACGCAGTGCTCTGATCTCTGCCGGCTTCTCCTCATATCAGGTTCTTCTTGTGTTTTCTGACTTTGTTTGGCCAAATTTCTCTCTTATAAGGACACACCAGTGAAAACTTTGAGAACTTTGACATTTCAATCAAATATGTTGAGAAGGTTCTAAGGGGATGAGAACCTGAGGGTAATTAGCTTCAGAAAAGTAGCTGTCATTAAGGACATTAGTTATCTTTTAATCCCAGCACTCAGGAGGCTGAGGTAAGAGGAGCATCGTGAGTTCGAGGCCCGCTTGGGCTACAGTGCAAGCGCAAGGCTGGCCTGAACTACATAGTGTGACCCTGCCTTAAAAAACTAGGGTTGGGAGTTTGGCTCAGTGGCATAAGCGCCTGTCTGGCAGGCATGAAGCTGTGAGTTTGATCCCCGGTGCCAAAAAAAACAAAAACATTAGTTATGGCAGAGTATTAAGCATTGACTACCAAATAAGCTTTTGGTTGTAAATATTTTACACATACAACAGGGTAGAGCTCCTTTATAGATAATTGCATCAGAGAATGTTGGAATTTTACTCATCAGTATCTACAGATTTGAAAGGGGAATTGAAAGTATTTTAAAAATTGTAATTTCAGGGTAAGAGGAGTTCAAATAATTTCTTTGGATTTTTTGGATTATTGAACCGTCCCCTAGTATCAGGTCCATCTGTAAATTTTGAAGAAATTTTCACAATCAGTATGGATTCATCTCATTTACCTAGTTCAGTAAGTTTACCTGTCAATTAACCATCTCAAGCCAGGCGTGGTAGCGCACGCCTTTAATCCCAGCACTCCGGAGGCTGAGGTAGGCGGAGCGTTGTGAGTTTGAGGCGGGTTTGGGCTACAACGTGATTAAGTCTGGCCTGAACTACATAGTGCGACCCTGACTCAAAAACCCAGGGCCGTGAGTTTGGCTCAGTGGCCCCAGCGCCCTCCTGGCAGGCACGAGGTTGTGAGTTAGATACCCGGTGCCAGACACACACACAAAAATCTCAAGTTGGTTAAAAAGAATTTATATTTCAGGCCGACCAATTAGCGCCCGAGGTTGTCAGTCTTTAGTGTGGTACGGAGGCCCTCTACTGGCAACTCACAGGAACTATAATTTTCTGTTCCACTTAGTTCTAAGGGGGATTTCAAAGCAGTGTGTTTGGCCCTCTGAAAACTGTCAGAGGTACCATAGTAGCCTCAGGCAGGAACTCTGAAAGAGACTGTACAGGAAACTCTGTGGAGTTTGCCTTGACTCACAGCTATCTGGCCTAGGTTGAAAAATACTTGCTTTTCCACAGAGCAATGTTGTCCAATAGGAAGGTATGAACCACACGTTATTTTATTTTATTTTATTTTTTATTTTTTTGGTACCGGGGATTAAACTCACAACCTCACGCCTGCCAGGCAGGTGCTTACGCCACTGAGCTAAATCCCCGGCCCACATGTGTAATTTTACATGTTCTAGTGACCACATTAACAAGCACTTAAACAAACAAACAAACTTAAAACAACAACAAAAACAAGTGAAAGAGCTGGAAGTGTGACTCAATGAAAGGACCTTAAACAAAACAAAAACAACAAAACACCAAACAACAAAATAACGAACAGAAAGAAACTTGTGAAATTAACTTTAATCATGTTTTATTAAACCTAATAAATACAAAATATTATCATTCTGTCATACAGTCAGTATAAAAATGAATGAGATAATTTATGTTCTTTTGCAGCACTGTCTTTGAACTCTGGCTTGTTCTTTTCCAGGTAGTGCATCTCAGTGACAATGAGCCACATGCCAGGAGTTCAGCGGGGCCAGGGTTATCGGATTGAACAGTTCAGGACTACCAAGGCACATCACATTACCTGTTTCGGAATTTGCCATCCACAGCTTAGGGCAACATCTTGCCATTTGTTCAAAATTCACCCCCAAACAGACCGTCAATTGTTAATAAATTAGCTGGCAAGAACCTAGGGGGTCAATGTATCTCTGTAACACTACCAGTAGAGCACAAAGGAGGACTAGGGCTCTGGATGGTGGTTTGACATTATGTACCTTGAGCTTTCTTTCAATCATTCAGCCTTCTGGACCGGCAGTGACATTCACGGGAACAGGAGGAGCGGAAGATGACCACAACTCCTATTTTGGGAGCCAAGCACCTGTTTGCTGGCTGGGCAGTTTCTCTCCTCCTGAGTCCTGCAGGTCTCTGTGGCTCTCAGGGTGGCCCCAGCTGTGGATCTCTACTTACTCCCCACGGTGCTGCTTCATCGCGTGCACGGGAACAGCCAGCACACCCTGAGATGGGGGCTCACACACATCTTTCTCCTTCTGTTGGGGTCAGAGTTTGGGCTAGGCTAGTGATAATTTAGATGTGGATATGAAATTAAACAAATAACATATAATTTAGTTGATTGAAGTAAGTATATAACTTAACTAAGTTTCTTATTGATCTTGAAGGTCTTTGTCCTCTAGGGTCTTTTATTGGGTCTTGGGGAAGGAGTCGTGGGGTAGGAGAAGGGCCTGGCTTTTTTGGTCCATCTTCCCCTTCTGTTGAGCAGAAGGAGACTGCTCAACAGCAGTAATCACCCTTGGGTGAAGCTCTTGGACACAGTTCTATCTATATGAGAAAAGTTATAGTAACAAATATTCAACTATAAGAAGTTGCTTAACAGTAGGGCATCTCAATATGATAGATAACATGCATCTTCCACAGTAAGATTTTGTAAATTATTTTTTGTTGTCTTTAGTTTTAAATTTTTGGCTTTATTAGTGACACCCAAGAATTTTATATGACTTGTCATGGAAAGGATCAGTTTCCTTCTTTCTAATTCTTCCCTTCCAAGGCTCTACTTCTTTTACCATATTTGAATCGATCAATTCAAAATTTTGGAATTTATTTTCAATTCTCCAAATAATCTACACGTGTTTCTCTTGTGGACTTTTCCACCTTAGTCGTTATCTATTTGGTCTTTACTCTGGAAGGAGAGGCTTTAGCTCTGTCTTTTCTTACCCTCACATGAGCGCTCACCGCCACTTTCTAACCCTCCTCCCCCTGCTGCAGTGCAGGCCTTTCTCGGGCTGCTGCTGTCAGTCTGCCCCCATCCTGGCCAGTGCACTGCCCTGACCCACGTTAGATGGTGATCTTTCATTTCTTCTTTTTATCACCTGACAGGGATTTCCTAGGGCAAGGTTTGTGCCTTTCCTCTCTCTGTCCTGGATGTTTGATGCCTACCAACACTCCGTGTTTGTGGAATACATAAATTAAATAAGGAACAAAGCAGTTGTTAAGGTTTATACATTGTGTCAACTTGAGAAGTCTAGCAGCTTAACTAAGTAATTCAGCAGCTGTACATCCTGGGGTGTAGAGCACAGTTACCTGGTCATTGTTACAATTTGAGAAGGTCAAAAGTTTAACTGAGAGAGTCAACAGGCAGCCAGGGGTCTTACTTTGTAAACATCCTCATCTTGTGCAAAGGAAGGCAAGGATGTTTGTGGATGCTACACCCACCCTGGGTGGGGGGGTGTCTTGTGTACTATATAAAGGAGGAGAAGAAACTTGCTTGTGTGCCCCTTTTACTCTGGCTGCTTTTGCCCAGCGGCTGCTGCCTTGAAGTGTTGTTCCTGTGCTGTGCCACCCTGCCTTGGAGCCAGCTGATTGTAGACTGAAACCTCCAAAAACTGTAAGCTAAATAAACCTTTCCTTCCCTAGTTTGTGTGTAAGGTGTTTTGTCTCAGCAACGAATAAAAAGTAACCAAGACAGCAGTTCATAGGCTGATGTGTCAGCAGGGCCTGGAATGCCAGCTGCAATTGAAGCCCCTCCCCCCACCCCATGGATTCATTAGAAAAGGGGCTTTCATGTTAGGCTCTACCTGTTTCATATCTTAGCCAGTATTGCCCCAACTCTCCCAAAACGTGGCTCCTATATTGAGCTTCTTCTTATTTCTCCCTCTTTATATTGGCAGACTTTTCCCCATGTCTGCCTATAATTTGAGAGCAAAGGCACATCGTGAAGCTGGGCATGGTAGCACATTCCTGTAATCTCAACATTTGGAGGCCGAAGCAGGAGGATCAAGAGTTTAAAGGTCAGCCTGGACTGTATGGGGAGATGCTGTTTTTTTTTAAAGTTTATGTTCATTTAAAATGAATATTCTTATTGAATTGTCCCAAGTGGAATGAAATTTTCTCCTGAAGTAAAAAATGAAGTGTGGATACTTTTAAGGTGGGTTTTGAAGATTGAAAAAGACACTAAGAGATGGAGCTGATCCTTTCTCAAAGAAGGGTGTTCCAACTAGTAATCCTTTGAGAGAGAGTGGGGTGACCACCTATTCACCTGAGCTATAAATTAACTGTATTGGTAGTGCAGATTAGACTATAACGTTATTGATTAGATGTGATGCACTCTTACCTTGTATGTATCTATTTGTGAACTGAAAGTGATTAGAGAATCTGCTAGGGTCTATTGAATACTTGTTATGGCGCAGGCACCATGTTTGACTCTGGCGATGGAAGTGAAAACACATAGCTCCTTAGGACTAAGTTCCAGGCAGTGAGGTAATAAACAATTCTAAATATTATAAGTGCTATCATGAGAAACTTCTACAAAAGTGTTCAGATTAGGAGGGGGAAGAGTAGTTGAGAAATGTATCCCTTGTGGGAGAACTGGATGAAACTTTTCTTTCACCAGAGAATATCATAAAGGATGTGGTATCAATGGGCAAAAGTCATATTCCAAATAATATGTGGTGACCAGACAACTATATAAATAAATGTTTGAAGACAGAAAGCAGATTATGGGTCTAACCCAATTTAATTTGGGTCTAACATACAGAAAAAATAGTCTGACTGCTTAGAGATGAATTCAGCTACCTGAGGGGCATTACTGATTTAAAAGTCACACTCCAAATGCAATCATATTTTAGCTTATCACTGCAGACACTGCTCCCCTCTTCAGGATAGATCTCGGCATGTAAGTTTTGCATCTCAGCCACGTAAACCCCTTGAGGGGCATGACCATGAGAACCTCTGAATGTTCTCTGGCACATAGGCACTCTTGTGTTATTATTTTTCCTTTGCAGTCACCACAAACCAAGAATTTTCCTGTAGAACTTGTCTTCCTGGGCCCCCTTCAACATTTAAGGCTAGGGTTCTGCCCACTCTTGTATTCTGAAACTTCAAACGGGGCTTCATCGTATGCTTACCACCTTTTCTTCCACACCTTACAGTGAGTCTTGCCTCTTATCTCATTTCTGAACCTTCTTTCTTTTTCATCTCAAATTAGAGGTTCTTTTATTTTACTTTAGTGGGTGTGGGGCCTAGAAAACCTGTGTCTTCTCTGTCATCCTCTTTTCAAATATATTTTGCCTGCCTTCTCTCTTTGTTGAGAATTCTGGCCACGCCTATGCTGTGGGAGGGCCCTAGAGTGTAAGGGAAAGATGCACATGGAGGGTGAAAGCCATATCCAGTAACACATCCCTCAAAACCCAAACTCACCACTGGGTTCGCAAGAGAATGGGATTCCAAGATGGCTTAGGGTGGTAGGTAGCATGCAAGGGCAAAGTGGGCCTGGGAGAGGGCTAGAACTAATCCAGGTAGAGACGTGAGCTTGGGATGAGGCCGTCAGGTGAGAGGTTTGGGGGCAGCTGAGCCAAGGTAAGTGTTATGGTGATGGAGGGGGGTGATTCAGAGTTTGTGGGCTTAACCTTATGTTCTGTGATCCCTTTATACTGTGGTTGTAAACAATTCACTTTTCCTTCTTTAAAAAAATGTATTCAATTAAGAATGCTGTGATTGGAAACACAGATTACTTATTTCTAAAGTAGTAAAACTTTCTTTAAACCCTGAAGTTTGAAGATCCACACAATTAAAAGCGTGTGGTAGCTCACAGAAATATTAAATACAAATGCACTGTGTCTGAGTGGGTCAATGTGTGTGTCTTTTCAAAATATGCTATCTGGATGAGATAGTGATTATGTCACTAGGCAATAAATACCTGGAAAGCCATCACTCACAGGAAGTTAAAAAAGAGTCCCCAGGAAATACATTGCTGTGTATCTAGTACTGTGAGAGGTAAGTCTGGCTCTGGAAATGCATGTGTATATACTTTTGTGCTTGTTGCCACATAAAAATTTATCCTTAAGGTGGGGTGCATGACATGAGGATGGATTTGAGCACTTAGTATTAATTCCTCAAAGGTGGGGTTCAACAACCTCACTCCTGGGGTGACAAGCACCTGAAATGTGAACTTTTTTTTTTTAACTGCTAAAAGGATTCCTTCCCCACCCTTTCTCAGAGTGTGAGTTCATCCTTTCAGAGTCACAGACTCAGTGAAGACAGGGCGCGAGGCATTGGGTAACAGAGCGGCATTCATTCCTAGAAACGGGAATCCTGCGGTCCTCTTGTAGGGGCCTGTTAGGATGATTCTGTGTTGGAACAAACCCTGCTTGGAACTGTTCCTGCTCCTGGGTGGAGAGCTTGTCCAATCACATTTGTATCCTAAAGCCAAATGTCTTGTTCTGTGAATAAATTAATGGGCTCTTTAGACTTTTTATGGGAGCAGCAGAGGGAATGATTTTGACTGACTGAGAGAGAGGAAGGAAGGCCTGAGAAAAGGAGCAAACCCTCCCTCATTAAGAATTATAGGGAGAAAATTGAATCTAGGTAAAATAAAATTCTGCATTATAGAATATTTCAAAAGCAGTGTAATTTAATATTCTAAAATATTGTATGTAATAGACTAAAATACCTATGATTATTAGTCAACTAAATGAAAAACTATACCATTTCATAGTCTTACATTTTAATTGATATATTATAAACATAAAAAACAAATTGTGAACTTTGAAGCAAATGCAAATCAGTATCATGAATGTATAAGAGTAAATTTCAAATTAGTGAAGTTGAAATCAATGGAGATTTTTGTCTTGTTAATATTAAAGTGATCATTGCTTAATCATTACAATGATAGCTGCCCTAATATTTGTGAAGGGCATCTGAGAGGTTCTCCTAGTCTCAAAGGGGCAATCTAAATTCAAAGAGCTATGGGATACATTCTATTGTGGACAGAGTGGGATCATAGTAACTGATTTATGGATATATATGTGACTGGAGCCAGGCCAATGAGGATACTGCTGCAAGGTCTTTCTGCCTCGAGGACACAGCTCTGAGATATCTGGGATGGGGTACTAGGATGTGGAGCTAGTGTTCTGGGGCTCACGTCATCTGTTGTCTGGACAAAATCCACCTGCAGCTGTAGACTGAGGTCAAGACACAGAGAGAAACAGAGATTATATAAATGAGATAAAGTCCTGCTTGGAAGGAATCCCTGGTCTACTCCTTCTCTACTCAGTTAAATGATCTTTGCAGTTTGGACAGGCTTGTGTTTCTATTACTTTCAATCAAAAGCACCTGCCAGAAACATTACTCTTTAGTATTAGTTGCTTGAGTTGGAAGATGGAGAATGATGGCACCCCAGAGTTAAGTTTATGGTTGTACCGGACATAACGTCTGTAGCTTTGTAGCTTGTGCCTGTAGTTAGGTCTGCTTACTTGTTACTAAGGCACTTGCAGTGAAGACCGTAATGCTCTCCAGATGCATATGACTGCACAAAGTTGAACCAACTAAAGGCTTACTTTACTTTGCTGGACAGTTCATCCAGGTATCACTGTGCATATCCAGTTCCTTGGTTGGACTCGGATCCCTCCCCCCGAACAAGGATCTGATACTTTTCATAATTGTATCTTCAGCAACAGAATCCTGCCCTGTCACAGGGACCTAGTGGAGGATGGCCACCTCTTTTACACATTCATGGTACTCTTCCCATCGTGTCTTATACTAGAGATACTTGTTCAGTGCCTTTGATCTCTTGACTATTGCATTAACTTTTGACGTATAGACCAAGCTCAGTGATTTTTGCACCTGACGCAGTACATGCCCCAATAAGGGGTGCTTAATAAGCTTGTCAGTCTGCTCTCAGAAACTTGTATTTGTTTCTTAGAACAACTGTAGTAGTGGTGTTAAGATTATGTACCTCTAGCATCACGATGTTGGGAAGAGCAACATCTCCACATTACCTTGAAATATATCCTAGAATGTTTGCAGCATGTCCATCCCAAGCATACTCAAAGCAAACTGGATGAACCACTTCTTAGAGATTCTCCACTGTGTTTCTTTTTAACTACCAAATTTTGAAAGAATTATTGACTCGTAAGAAGTTGCAAACATAGTACAGAGAAGTACCACTCTCATTTTCCCCACTGTTGTATCTTATGAAAGTACAGATAATATCCAAACTAGGACATATATATTGGTATGATGTGTGTGTATGGGTAGTTAGTTCTAAGACATTATCACTGGTGTAGATTCATGTAGCTACTAGTGCAACCAAAATGAAGAACTGTTCTATTCTCATACGATCTCCCTTGCACTACTATCTAGAGTCATACAACGCTTACCACTCCCCACCATTCCTAACCTCTTGTATCTACTAATCTCATTTCATCTCTATAATTTTGTCATTTGAAATATATTATATAAATGAAATCATATGGTGAGTGACATTTCAAGATTGGTTTCTTTTTTCACTCAGTGTAATTTCCTAAAAAGTCAATCAGGTTGTTGACTGTGTTAACAGGTCTCCCTTTATATTGTTGAGCAGCATCCCATGGTATGGATGTACCACAGTTTGTGCAACCATTTACCAACTGATTGTTTCCAATGGGTGGAGCAGCCAGGGAAACATAGGTAAAAGTGATTCTAGGTGTGGGCCTGGGTAAAAGAATAATAACGATGTCATTGACATATATCATGCTTTCAGAGACTCATTAAGGTGAATTCATTTGGAGATCTCACTTTTTGTGGACCTTTTTCATTGGTTTCCATCTTATAAAGCTATCTCTCCCACATCTGCGTATCTTACTTGGAGAAAATTATTTGTAGATCTCTGAAAATTAAAGGGTATCTTGCTGTTTTCTTTTCTGGTAGAATTCTCACTCATCTGCACCATCCTCTCTTATCTCCCAGTTTCACACAGCACCACCCAACATCTGTGACCCTCTCTAGGAAACCTGGGTGTAAAGATTTTACATTTCTGTTTTTGTTCATACAAGCCTTCCTCTCAAAAACTGTCTTTTTTTTCTCCCAAAGCTATAAAAGAAGCTCAAAAGAGGAGAGGGACAGTGGGGAACACCAGCATATTATTAACTGAAATTCCTTCCCAATTGAATAGGCTGTTGAGCCTTCTTCATATTCTTTCATGTTGAAATGTGATAGGTAGATTGGCTTAGGAATCTTCTTCCTGGTCTTGGATCATGTATCATACAACTTGATACCAGACAATGGGTTCTTTTGACCCAGTGGTGGCACAAATAAGACTGGGTCAAATATTGCCAGCACACACACTACTGCATAGGCAAAGCTTTACTGGGGGTGGGGTGGGAATAAGGGGCTTCAGCTGAATTGAGGTATCTGCTGAAGGAATAAAGTAACTGGGCAAAAGAGAGTGGTTAAGGTCTTGTTTATAGAGCCATGAAAGCAACAGGTCTTTATGTATTTGCTAGGATGGGCAAAAGCACAATAATTTCCATTGGCCAGGAGTATGGTTCCAAAAGATGAATTTTGTTGTGATAGACTGGTAACACTGGGTGGTGATGGTCAGCTTGTTCTAGAAGCTGTTGAATTTTTTTGTAACTGGTACTATCAACCTATACAAGACATCCTGGCCTTGTACTTGGTGGGCTAATAGGTGGTCAGGTTCACTAAGGAACTGTTGATTTACCCATACAGCTGATATCATTGTCTCGCATAACTATCCTGGCCTTATGATAGGGCTGAAGGATTTTCAGTGATCAAGGTGCTGTAAAGGCACAAGAATTGGGAAGAAGAAACACTTACCAGCTTTAACAGGTAATAGGTCAGATTAACCCTGTATCATAGTCTTATACAAACAGTTTGAAAAAAGTGATCAACATGTATGTGCAGAGATGAGTAGATTCTGATTGACTCAAGGGTTGATGACAGCAAAGGAGCTGACACAGCATGAAGACAGTCACTCATCAGACATCTGAAGATCCAAGTGAAGAGCCAGTATTCTCAGGAAAGTGGCCCTCAGGTCCTGGGATATAGCCCAGGCAACTGTTATCAAAACCAACACGTCAGAGGTGTTATCTGCAGCAAAGCTATTGGTGAACTAATAATGTATTGCCCAGCTGTGTGACAGCCATTAGTGATTTTAATTTGGCTAAGAGCAAGTAAAGCTAGAAGACTTATTTAATTTTTTTTTTAGTAACAATTTCACATTTCATGCAAATGTTCTGCTTCTGTGGCCTTATCAGCGTTTCATGACAGTTCTGTTTACGCATGCCATTCTATGAACGTTAATAATTTCTGGCACCCAGGAGCTTATCTTTTGGTGTCAGCCTTCTGCGCTATCACTGTTCTAGATGGTTTCTGTCTCACAATTGATCTTTTATATTTCAGTGCTAAAAGTGGCAAAAATCTAGATGATTGGCCCCCAAATCTCAAGATACGTGAGAAGATCCTTTCTCAGGTTGTGGTTCGAAGAACTGTCTTTTCAACCAACTTCCTCTCCCTTTCTTTCTGGTCTTGAATTTTAGTAGATGTTTAAATTACCTGGGAAATCTGTACATACGGAGATTTTAGGGTACCTCCCAGGAATTCTGAATTAGCAGGTACAGAGTAGGGCTTTGGCTCGGAATCCTTATTTGCAATCAATTCGGTGATTCTATTGAAACGGAGTCTTTGATCTTTCCTATCCAATTATTTTAAATCATGGTTGCCATTTAAAATTGCCCAGGAACTTTTAAAAAATACATTTTATAGGTAAATGGAGGCAACTTGAGACCATACTCATACGTGAAATAAATCAGTCTCACATTTGTAAATACCATATTGTCTCCCTAGTGTAAAAAATAAATAACAATTAAATTAAAAAAAAACTGAAAGAGTGGTAAGATCCAAAATGTACAATAGATATTGTGAAAATGAAAGGGAAAGAAAGTGCTCAAAATTAAGGAACAGCTGAGATAGGGGAAAGGAGAAATGGAAGAAAGGAAAAGATTATGTTTGTAGATATACACATATAACTGTATGTAAGTATGAGTTTGCAAGATAGATTACTGTACTACTAATTCTCTGTTAGCTTATCAGGAGGAGTAGTTTGTATTGTCATTGTTTGATTGTCTGATCACTTTTTAATGTCTAGATCTCGTAACTTGAGCAACCACTTCTAAGATAACAATGTGTAATATACTGCCAAGTATTGATTTTTTTTTTGAAATTCTGTATTACTTCTACCTTTTTTTCTGTTTTGCTTTTTAAAAAAAATACAGATACCTGGACTCCATCCCAGATCAACTTTACTAGAATTTGGGGGGGGGGGAAGAACTTGGGAACTGTATTTGCTAAATGTTCTCAGATGATTCTAATATGCAGGAAGGCAAGGAGAAATCCAGCTAGACAACCAAATGTCTAAGGCGATGTTGACAGAGAATGATGTTTACTCACAATTTAAGACACTTATTTAAAACTTACATCAACTATAAGTCTGGTGTAATTATCCGTACTTTGTAGATGAAAAACTAAGGATCAGAAAAGTCTAATTAACCTGAGAATATGTATCTTATGGACTGGTGGAACCAGCTTTGAATTCTAGGGCCGAATTCCTTTTCTATATATCTCACTATCTTCTCCCACTGGAAGATGCTCTGGAAAAATAAAATTGATTAAATTTGTGAATTCAAATGCATTGGTCATTCAGATGCCTTAATAAGAAATTTCCCTTATTGAAATCTGTTAGCTTCATAATCTTGGGTCATGTGTGTGAAATTGGATGAACGATCAACGAGTTGGACACAAACCTGTCAGTGGATAAAAGAAGTGTTGTTGATTTATGAGGAATGTTAGTTATGGGGAAAGACCATGAAGTCTGGTCCTCCCCACACAGACCAGTGACTTCTGCTTGCTGTGGCTTGAGATTCCTTCCTTGAAAGTCAGTCTATTCTTCCCGGATGGAGAACCCTATAGAACAATTGCCTCTTCCTTTTCCAAGTTTAGTTGTCATTTTGCATCCCAGTGTGCATTAATTCTTGAGTAAAAACTGTTATGGTTTATATCTAGATAACCCCCGAAGCCTTATGTGCTGCTCAAAGGTGGATGGAGCTTTGGTGAGCTGATTGGATCACGGGGGCATGATATACAACAGAGGGTTAGTCTCCTGGTGAGTTTATAGCATATGTGCTGCTGGGAGGTGAAGATTGGCGGGAAAGTCACTGGAGGCATACTCTGGAAAGGTGTGTCTCCCACCCTCTCCCCTTCATCTCTTACTGCTTCCTGTCACCATGCTGCGAGCAGCCCTTCTCTGCCATGTCTCTCTGCCATGCAGCCCAGCATTGGAGCCCCTTGACTCTGAACTGAAACCTCTACAAACTGTGAACCAAAATAAGCCTCTCTTCCTTTAAGCTGTGTGTGTGGGGTCAGGTATTGTGTCAAAGCAATGATAAAGTAATTAAATCGTGAATGTTGGATCCCCAGTCCCTAGTCCCTCACCTATACAGTGTTTCATACCTGACACAACTTCTATAGTGGGAACAACAGTCCAGTCATTACCCTTTACAATGATATCACTCGTTGCTAGACTACTTGGGCAAGGCTGTGGTTTTGGGCTGACTCAGACTTACTCACTGGGAGCACCTCATGGGCTGCAGCTGGTTGGGCACTGCCATTAACTGTCCCGCCCACTGTTTCTTATTTTATCTCCATAAACTCTAAAGCAGCCTGTGATTTTGTCAATGAGTGTTCGGAAAAAGTTTGTTTCCCACAACAGGCTCACTGCTACTACTAATGTGACTTTTTCAATGTTAAAAAAGTAAGTTTTATTGACATATAGTTCACATACTAAAAATTTGTCCTTTTAGAATATAAAATTCAATGTTTAAAAAAATATATTCACAGAATGTGCCACTATCACCACACTATCTAGTTTTATTACCACTAAAAGAAACTCTGTGCTCATTACCAGTCACACCCCGTTTCATTCCAATCTGCCACCTCACCGTCTCATCCTAGGGAATTATTAATCCACTTTCTGTCCTTGGAGATTTGCTCCTTCAGGGATCTCATCAGTAGAATCACATGCTTTTCCATCTAGCTTCTTTTACTTAGCATAATGCTTGGAAGAATCATCTATGTTTCATGTATCCAACTTGATTCACTTAAAAATGAATAATCCAAGCTGGGCGTGGTGGCACACACCTTTAAACCCAGCACCCTGGAGGTTGAGTTAGGAGGAGCATTATGAGTTCGAGGTTGGCTTGGGCTACAACGCGAGCTCAAGGCTGACCTGAGCTCCATAGTGTGCCCCTGCCTTGAAAAACTAGGGCTGGGAATTTGGCTCAATGGCTTATGTGCCTGTCTGGCAGGTGTGAAGTTGTGAGTTCGATCCCTGGTGGCACAAAAAAAAAAAAAAAAAAAAAAGAAAATTCAAGGCTGAGTAATATTTGACTGTATGAATGTACCCCATTTTATTCACCAATGCATCAGCTCATGGCTGTTTTTTTATTTATGGCTATTATGAATGATGCTGTGGTGGACATTCACATATGCATTTTTCGGGAAAGTAAGTTTTCATTTTGGAGGTTATATCCTGAGGGGTGGAATTTCTGGGTCATGTGCTAACTCTATGTTTGATATTGAAAAAAAAAAGCCAGGCTGTTTTTGCAAAGCAACCATGACATGTACATTTTAGCCAGAAACATCTGACGGTTCTAGTTTTTTACATATTTACCAATAGTTAATGTTTTTTGTCTTTTTGATTATGGTCATCTTAGTGGATATGAAGTGATACCTCATGATTTTTGTTTACACATCTCTAATAACCAGTGATTTTGAACATATTTTTATATGCTTAATAGCCTGTAGTGTATTTTCTTTGGGGAAAATATCTATTCAAATCCTTATTAAAAATTATGTTGTCTTTTCATTCTCAAGAGATAAGAATTCCATACATATTCTGGGTACAAATGTCCCTTACCTGATTTGCAAATGCTTTTTACTCCCCCCACCACCACCATTCTGTAGGTTGTCTTTTTACTTTCTTACTGGTACTCCTTACAGCCCCAAAATTTTACTTTTTTTTTATTTAAGAGAAAATAGATACAGAGATAGAAACAAAAAGCAAAAAAGACAGACAAACTACAATAACAGATCTGATACAATAACATTGTAGGGTTACACACTGAGGTGGTTGAAGTTTGACAGTAGTTACAATATTGCATATCGTTACCTTCATAGGGGTTGATCATATTGACAGATATAGACATGTAAGATTTATCAATTCAGGAATATTAACTTTTCTTTTTCAATAGCTAATGTATTTAGTAATACAGTTTTTTAACTGTCTTATTTATGCATATTTATAAATTTATGTCTTTTTCCTTTTCCCTTCCTTCCTTCCTTTCCCCTTAGAATACCTCTTGTTATCATTGAAATAACTGCCCATAACATCAGGTCTAATATAATCAAGTGAAATAGTTCAGAGTGAAACTAATAAAGGGTAAAAGAATGGTCGTACTTAAGAGAAACAAAAAACTAAAGGGATTAACAAACAACAACAACATATCTGATACTGTAAAATTATAGGTTTAGGAATTTAGGTGGTTGGAATTTTACAGCAGTTGCAACGTTGTATATCATTACCATTAAGGGGGCTGTTCAGATTGACAGGTAAAGACATGCAGGATTGATCTGATCATATGAATATCAACTGTTCTCTCTCACCAGTTAATGCATTTAGTAGTATAGACTTTTAAACTATCTTATGAATACCTTCATATAAAACTATGTCTTTTTTCCATACCTTCCTTCCTCAGTTCACCTTATAATACTTCTTATTATCTTCAAACTAAATGCTCTTACCAATTGGCCAAATATAGTTGAACGAAATAGTACTGAATAAAACCAATAACAAATAAGGTAATGTAGGCAAAAAGGCAACGTTGATTTCTATAGTGCCTCATATTAGCTTCAAGGCAGTTGCCTATATCATCTGTTGTAACACAAACACACTAAGATAGGTTAAAATCCCTCAGAACAGAGCAGCGAAAGTAATACCTGGTTTTGAAGCAAGGTGATCATGTATCATTGAAGGCTACCCTTATAAGTTTTGTTATCTTTACAATTGCTGTCTTTGTCATCATTTATGATAAAGTTAGGCCGGTCGAGGTAGAATAGGATTAAACTAAATAGCTCATTGAAAACAATACTGGACTTAAATCCCATTGATAGATTATTCGTTTGTCTGCCCTGCTCGGTGGTATCTCTCTGTCACTGTTTCTGGAGCAGTGGACTTCTTTATCTCTCTCTAGAATGTCCTTCAGTATTCTTTGTAGGGTTGGCTTGGTTGTCATAAATTCCTTTAGTTGTTCTTTGTCGTGGAAGTATCTTGTTTCTCTGTTGATTTTTTTTTTTTTTTTTTTTTTTTTGTGGCACTGGGGATTGAACTCACAACCTCGCGCCTGCCAGGTCAGGCGCTTAAGCCGTAGAGCCAAACTCCTGGCCCTAGTTTTTTTGAGGCAGGGTAGCACTATGTAGCTCAGGCTGGCCTTGCGCTCACGTTGTAGCCCAAGTCGGCCTCGAACTCACAACGCTTCTCCTACCTCAGCCTTCTCCGTTGATTTTAAAAGATAATTTTGCAGGGTACATCAGTCTGGGTTGGAAGTTATTTTCCTTCAGGGCTTGAAATATTTCACTCCAGGCTCTTCTTGACTTGATGATTTGTGTTGGGAAGTCTGTCGTGATTCTGATGGGCCTTCC
>RJWM01010257.1:0-64378 GCA_004363535.1 Dasyprocta punctata
ACACTTCCTGCTGTAAGGGGCATCTCTGATGGAAGGAGAAAGAGGATGCACCCAGAATCCCTTCTCTCTCCTCCTGTTTCATCTGCTGGCTGCGCCCCAAGCTCCTTGTCTATCCCTGAGACCCTCCTGCGGGAAATACTATTATTCCCAATTTAGAGATCAGAACACTGTACCAACACTGATAATATGTGTTTTTGTATCTGTGAATACTTGGAGTTAACTCAAATTTTAATTGTGTATCTAGTCTCAGCCTCTATATGGTCCCCTATGTACAGATACATGGACACAAGGATAGATAGGGCACGTTTTTAACTGTCAGAATTATCCATTACTCCAGACTACTCACATATCTTTTGAGTCACTAAGAAAATGCTCTTCATTTAGATATCATTTAGATGTTCTTTATGGACAGATAATACATGAATAGGATATATGATGGCTTCTTGTTATTCAGAGTGCAAAACTGGAACCAAGTATTGCGGTTATTAAATTTGGCCTACAATGAGTGCTGAATAATCCAACATCCTAGGCTTTTAAATAGTTGCAGAAAAGTGAATCCGCCTGAGTCAAACAAAAGTGAGAGACTTTTATTTATTTTTTTAAGAAGATTCTCCTCTACTCACAGTAGGAAGTCTAAAAGGAAGCCAAGAAAATACATGTAACTGTCCCGGGAATGCACATCTGGCCTACGAACACCTATGTTTCATAGACATCAGAGGAACGTTCTGATTTTCATACAACTGAGGCCTGATTTTTCTAACCAATCTTGATCTGTAAAAGCAATGATTTTTTTCATGGTCCAGTTGTGGTCTCTGTGACTGACTCTTCTTTCAGTGGCAAATAAGTTTGGTGATTTGTTCATAACGAGTTTCTAATGAAAAGATACAATGATAAATTTTATTATTATAGTAATATACTAAAATATATTGGACACATAAGTAAGGCATGAAATATTTCAGAAGATAGGTCTATTATATCTTAGATGTGAAGAAATTACCATATACTTTTTAGTGGTTTTGTTGTTGTCTGTTTAGTTGGTTGGTTGTTTTTGGCATGAGAAAGAATTGACTATTTCCTTTCCTTAAAATATTAAATTCTTCCCCCCTAATGTGGTTTTTTTCTTTGTTGGGATTTCATGCATTTTACTGGAGTATGTTTTCTTTTTAGAATTAATTCACTATTATTTTCCCCTTCCTGTTCCAGTTCACTGAGTCATTTATAATTTTGTCAGATTTATTTATCTATCCAAGGCACCAAATTCATCCTCAAGTCATTCTTTTAAACAGCCAAAGAGACCAAAAAAGAAAACATTAAAGGACTGCAGTGCTCTCACAAAGAAACTACCAGTTCAGCCAACAGAATTTAAATTTCCAATAAAAACAGAAAACTCTCTGAGGTGTAGACCCCAATGGCTAAGAAAAGCCACAAGTTCAAGCTGACCTCGCCAAGAGCATTTATACTTTTCGCCAAACTTATTAAAAACAAAATTCATTTGAAAGGGAGAAAAAACATGCTACTGTGTTTCATAACATCAAGATGAAAGGCTACAAAAGGATTTTATTTTTAATAACTTTGCCTACTAAACATGACTCTAAGTCTGTTTTTCTTTCAAGTTCCTCAGCTTCCCACTTTCCAGCCACTGCTAGACTGGGCAGTCCGCCCTCGTGACTAGAAAACAAAGCACCAACCTCCACAGGATTTCACCGTCAGGATGAGTTGCCCTTCTTATTACTATCATAACGCGAAGATTTTCCCACTCAGTGCCAGGATTAAAGATAAACTAACATTATATCAAATATTTTAAAAAGACAATACTTGACCAATGTTCTCCCATTTTATGAAAATCTAAAATGACTCAAGGACAAAGTTCAAAGTAAGATTTCTCTCAGAAATTTGGCTTTCGTTGTTTTGTGTCAAGGGGGACTTGTCGATAGCTCGCATTTGAAAGTGCATGGCTGGGAGTTGGAGCATGCAGTCACTGATGGCCCAAGAGGAAAGGATTTGGCAAAATGCGTGAAGTTTACAGTCAACACTGGTGGTCTTGAAATAGAATTGTGTTCAAGAAAATCCGTGACCTTCATCACTACCCCAGTGGTACAGCAGATGGAGCAGAACTGACACTTTCTAAATGTTCCAGGGTTCTAGCATTTTCTGTAGACTCTTTTTAGGGGTTCTTTCCTGGTTCTTGGTATCCTGAACAAAGAATTGGATAAGACATTCAATAAAGGTACTGAGGGCCTACCTTTATTAAAGGTAGAAGGGAAGTATGTGATCCAGAGTGACGGTGGGCCACTGCGAGACTTTGCATGGGCCACAGGGCTGATGCTGGGTGTCTTTCGAGTGCCCCATTCTTCAGGCTGAGGACAGAGCTAGGCCATCCTATCAAAAACCTGCTTGATTTTATGCCAGATAACCAAGGACAGCACTTTCTGACTGGTGCCAGGTGCAGGGCTAGGGAACTGTTTTCTGTGAATATGTCTTGGATCTTGTCAGCCAGCGGGTCACGTCCTCATTGCCTGTCTCATGATTAGTAGCCAGTCTTGCGAGGACCCTGCCAAACAAAGAGGAACGCATGGAAAGTGGGGCTTGAGTAGCTCTGGAAGGTCATAAAGAAAGTATCTACAGAGGGAACGGTGAGATTTGGTCTGAACAGTAGGCTAACACTGGACTATGAAGAGTCTACTTTCAGACTTGTATGTCATCTAATTGCATGGAAAATTGAATGCTATGGGAAGGAAGCCCTGAGGTGTCTTCTCCTTATCTCCTATCCCGGGGCGCCACTGCAGGTCTTCCATCAGGGTTTCAGGAACAGGAGAGAAAATATGACACACAATTCTGCCCTAGGTGCAGGCAGACATAGAAACAGAAGAGGTTAAATTTTGGTAACAGTAAGAGTATCTTAAGCATGCGGGCAGTTAAACAGCAGACTTGCCAAGGTACAGTGAAGACCCTCTTTGTTCATTTATTAAGAAGGAGCAAAATAATGTGACTGGCTCAGTTTAATGAAGTATCTACTGTACAAAGCTCTGGGGAGATGTTTGAATATCCCTACTTCCACAAATTTGAAGATCACACTTCTAGAACTATAATATATCTGCATCTTGGATTCTTTTATGGTCAATTAGAAAGGAGTTTTAGATTTGGGGACTATTCTCACAATTCACATCTATGATATGGAGATTTCTCTGAATAGCTGTAAAATTAAATGTCAGAGATAAACTTATGCAATCCTATTGATTCCAAGAAACACTGCATGATCTAAGCACAAATTAGGACAGTTCTTTTGATTGACATAAAGTTACAGAGATAAATTTTAAATGGTTTAGAAACTAAACTTGAGCTTCTAAACTATTACTATGTGGTAGAAAGATATATATGTATATATATATATATAAAAATATATATATATTAGCATTTTTAAAGGAAGTATATTAGTTAAACATTATTCAAAAATCCAGTCTGCATTTCCCTCCTCTAACTCACGCTTAGTTATCTTTACATCTTATGGGGCAGTCGATGCTAAAAAAGGAAGTTCTTTGGCTTTTTTTATGGTGTAACTGTTAAGTGTGAATCATTTTGATGGCGGGATTCATAGGATCTTGGATCACACGTGATGCCTGTGTGATTCTATTTAGAGACACAGGAAGACATCAGGGAAATGGATCTGAGAGTGGGTAGGAGAGACGGAGGCACCTGAATGTAGTTTCCGAATCTCAGCACACCTTGGCCACAATTGCCAATACACGGATCTCGGATTGGGTACTGACCTGTTTACCATGAAATGGAAAGGACTATCTCTTGTTTCTGAGAGTTGTTATAAATCCCACTTCTATAGAAAAAATCATATTCTAAGAATGTAGCAGTATTGTCTGTTTTATTTCCTAGTGCATTTTAAGCTCCTTAGTACTTTTTCTGACACAGATTGTTCAGCACATAGCTGCTGAAGAAAAGTAAAAGTAAACACAATAGGATTTAGCATGATGTAGAAGCTCATAAATATTTTTCCTGTAAATCAATCGTTATTATGCCTTTAAAAACCTAGGTTTTTAATAATCTGGTTTATTTAAGAGAGTTTATAACTCAAAAAAGGATATTGGGAGCTTCTCCTTCCTTACTCTGATTAAAAATTTCCTCAGAATTATAATAAAAAGTAATGGAAAAATAATATTTTAAAAAGTTGTGTGGCAGTTCTCCAGCTATTAAGGTCACCTTCCACCCCACCTTTTAATTGCGGAGTCTGTGCTTGGTTCAGCGAGCAGGGGGTGCTAGACGGGGCCTGGAAGGCTGATGCTTCCTGCTAGCTTCCTGATACGGTTGGGTGGGGGGCAATCACTTTCCTCTGGACTTCCGCTCTGCTGGCTGTTCCTGCTGCACCGTGGCCCAGAGTTGCCGGGGAGTCCAGCTGCAGAGGAGCAGCCTCGTCTGAGCCTCCGAGACGCCCGCGGGGGTCAGCTGTGACCTTCCCCTGAGCCTGAATTTCAGCTCCACGTGCCTCTCCTCCGGTCTTCCAAGTTCCAGTAATTTCAACCTCTCGCTTGTGTTTCCTCAGCCCCAGACAGGACGGCTCCCTCTTCGAGCTGCTGCTACGGCGATGCTCCCTTTCACCCTTTCACTTACTCAACAACTTCAGTGAACAATAATGTTAAATTCCCTCTGTCCGAATGGCTGTGTGATTCATGTCTCCTGACTGCATCCTGGCTTGTTCCAGATGGTTTTATTAAATCTCTCTCCTGGTTTCTTTAGTTGGCGTGTGCTGCTCGATTACATGCAAACACAAGAGTCAACTCGGAAAATGCCCAAAGCCTTCTCTCCTTACGCAGCGTCTCTCTGATTTCTCCTCATCTCCATTTGAGAACTCTCTCTCACCCTTTCTCACTATCCCAAATACCTTCTCACCTTTTCCACTTCCAGGAAATGTTAAGCTCAGTCCTTTCACTTTTCAAGAGGGTAGAGGGAGGCCAAAACTTCTACATTTTGAAACAAGAAAAATGAAAAAGTCTGTCCCCGACAATAGAGACAATTTAATATCGTCAGGGTGCTCTGAGGCTGCTGTCAATAAAATCTTGCTAGTGGCCGCTTGGTTAGCTTGTACCCAAGAACCCGCTCCTTTCCTCCCTTCCTGCACTCTGGTGCCAGAGAGTGCAAGGGTAATGCCCCACCCTGCAGAGCCGAGATAACTGTGGCCAGCTGAGCTTCCAAGGAGGAGGGCAGAGCTCCTAGTGGACTCCTGTTCCTCCGTCTCACAGCCAGATCACCCTCTGACCCTAGGCCTTCACTTCCGGTTGAACTTTGTTCCTGCTCAGTGAGTGTCTGGGTCTCCAGTCCTCATCACCCAGCACCCCTCAGTGAAATCCTCCTTCCCTGTTCCAACTCTTGAAGGCTCCGCCGGTGTTCCCGTGGGACATGTTTACCCCTTGATAGCTGGGAAACTGACGCTAGGACCCCTGCCTACACTCGCATCCACAGAAGTAGTGCAAGCCTCTTATACAAAATGCAGAGCATTTGTATACATCCTGTGCCATTCTCACGTGTACTTTCAATCGCTTCTAGATCATTTATAATGACAAACGCAATGCCCATTACGTGTCAGTAGTTGTTACAGCAGGTTGCTTAGGGGACTGCGCAAGGAAAGAGGCGGTGCGCATGCTCAGGACAGATGCAGCTTGCGTGTGTGGTGGTGGTGCGGGGCGGGGGGCGTAGTTCAGATGCTCAGCCAGACCCAGGGGTACAGAGGGATGACCGCAATTTGCTATGTGATGCTATCATTGGTTTTGTAAGTTAGCTTTCCAGGGAGTTTCGTGGGTGACAGAGCGTTCCTCGAAGCCCGCTGTGTCGGTGTGCACGCCGGAAGGGCTGAGTGCGCACGGGTCCCGAGCAGGCCGGCGGGGGCGTCTCCATCCTCCCAGCAGTGGGTCTACGAGGGAGGCCAGGCCAACGGCGGCTTCCACTCCAGGAATGCAGCTCCTGGACTTCCAGGTTTAAACATCCTATAGCTATGTAAACAAAGAGGAAATAATGTGTTTGATTCTTACTGGTGACACCTTTTTAAAGAGAATGACAATATAAGAAAAATAGCCTGTTGCCCTATTATGGTAGAGTGTAAATCAATGTAAGGTGAATTTATTTTTATTATGCTAATTGCCAAGAATTCACTGTCTCGGCCAAGAAACATTAGCTTTCTGACAAAATTTGACAAATAAAGGTTTGGTTGTGGATCAGAAAAGGGCTGGAAATAAAACAGTGATGGCTATTATAAGATGTTTTGGGGGAGGATTTTGCCATGACTATTACTTAATAATATGTGCTATTTTTAATAGAAAAAAAAGAGCCAGTTTCTGAACTTTTTTTAAAAACAGATCGCAGGCTTATTATTAAAATTGTCCTCACATACATTTCCTAATACAGTCATGCCGGCTCCCAGAGCCGCGGCCGCTTTCCCAGCTCCTGGGACTCTGCCCCAGCAGGGCTACGGTTCCTCCTCCCTCTGGGGGAGGAGAGTTCTTTTTTCTGACTGCTCCCGCATCAGGTAAAGCAAAGCCATTCTAGAGCGTGGACACGTGAAGGTCAGGAAAGGAGAAGTTTCTGACCGTCATCCCCTGGGGGGTCCCCTGCCCGGAGCCCAGGTGTGGAGCCGCCGGCCTCGGTGGGGCTCCCCAGGGACTCTGCGGCTTCGCGTTTTCTAGGTGCTGGGTCCAAACTCTGGCAGGAGGAAAACAGTCCCTGTCCTCCCGCTGACTTCTGAAATCCATGCGGCCTGCGGCAGAGAAGACACCAGATGCGCGGCGTGGACCGAACACGATGGATAATGAATGAAGGCTGCTGACAGCCGAGGCAGGCGCGCGTTTCCGGTGGGCGAGGGCTGCTCTTGGGAGGGGTGGCTTCTGTGGACGCATGCGCAGACGCGCGCGTTAGACACTCCACAAAGGACGCTGAACATCTGGTCACTTCATTCCAGTATTCCTTAATTTATAAGGTCATGAAAATTTGAACATTTCGTAGCGGAAAGCCGTCAGTCTGTGATAAGATCCTCACTCTCTTTGCACAGTTCTCTTACGGGGATGGCGCGGGAGCCGCACGGTGACCCAGCAGAACACATGTCTGAACTGAAACGCAGCGCACTTGTGACATGAAGTCCAGCACTCAGGTCACAAAGCCCATTGTTGCTGCTGTGGCTCGAGTCAAGATTCCGTGCAGTGTGTGCTTCGCGTGGCCTTAAAAGAGGATTTAAATTTTTAAGAGTTGGGATTTTCACTGAGTTGTGTGGTTGCGATATTCCAAATGCAGCTTTCTTCAGTCGACTTTGGTCTACTCTTTCTTTTCTGGATAGAGACTCAGGGATGTGCTGATCAGCACTAAGTACAGTGTGACTGGTAACTCACCTCCATCGATGTCTGAATGAGTTACGTCGCTGTGTATGCTTTACTCGTGTGGCCGCCGTATGGCAGCAAAGAGAAATCATTACTGAGAACAAGAAGATGAACTCATAGATCCTAGCCAAAATAGCTCATTTCTCTGCACTTTTTATCCACTACATTGGAAAATGGCGAAACTGATGATATATTCATTTCTTTCCAGTTCTAACTATCAAGATTTGATCTGATGCGTTTATTTAAAGATAATAAATACTCAGAAATTTAGACAATATGGGGATTATATAAAAAATATTAAAACACTTTAAAGTCTACTTTATAAAAAAGCATAGGCAAAATTTTATAATTGTTGTTTTGGATTTTGCCACTTTAGAGCACGTAACTGTTATTTACATTGGAGTATTCAATCTAATACATACTGCTTTCAAACCTTTAATTGTGTATGAGATGTGTTCAAATATTTAAATTTAAAAACATATTACTTGCAAGCCTGTAATCTCAGCACTCGGGAGGCTGAGGCTGGAGGATCGCTGCAAATTTGAGGCCAGTCAGGGCTACAAAGTGAGTTCAAAGTCAGTCTGAACTGCATAGTGAGACCCTGTCCCAAAAATATTTTTTAAAAAAAGAAAAGAAAAGAAAAAGAAAGAAAGGAAACATATTATTAGTTTCCTTAAAATGTGCGCCTTTTGAGGTCTATTTGACTTTTGAGAGGAGCCAGAAATCACTCGGAGCCAGAGCCTGTGAATCAGGTGGGCAAGAATGCACCATCATGTTTTTGTTTGGCAGAAATCGCTGTGAGTATTTTGGATCAGTGCAGGAGATGGAGGCAGCCAGGCGAGACAACTGAAGACACTCGTGAGGGAGGACTCCAGAGCTGCTGCAGAACGTGGCAAGAGTGAAGGGATCAGTGCGTTTGAAGTGTAGGGAGTAGTTTGAGGGGATTAATGGGAAATGCGTCCTTTATGTAATAATTTTAATTTAAACATTTGTGTAATAAGTTTTAATTTTCAATCTAAACATTTATTGTGTGTTGTAATCGCATCTTGAATATTTAAAATCTGCACCATGATATTTTGATGTAATGATGTAAATATACTAAAAGACTTTTTCCCATATTGGTGAACAGCATGCACACTATCCTTTAAAAGTGACACAGGTAACCCCATGTTATAGATGTTCTAAATGACTTGATAGTGCCTCTTGATAGTTAATTAGGCTCTTCTCTGCTTTCCTTACCACAGACCACACTGTGATGAATTCTTCTGTGTAACTTTTTCCCCCATTTTTATTTGTGCATGAGTGATTGCTCCATGAGAAGAAATCCTTAAGTAAGAAATCTTTGGATTAAAGGGCATACATGCTTTTGATGTACACTGCCAGACTGCCTACTACAATGCTTAAGAAATTAATGTTCCTATCAACAATGAATTAAAATGCGATTCTCCTCGTCCTTAGCAACAGGTAGTATTGGTTGATAAATGAGAATTTGCCATGCAAAAAATAATTCATTGTTTTTGTTCACATTTTCTTTGCTAGAGACAGTATCTCCTCATATAGTTTGATCTATTAAAGTCAACATTCCTCAGCCACCTGTTTTTTGCTTACCCCTGTGTTTTTCCTATTGGAATTTTGGTCATTATTCCAATTATTTGTAAGAATCTTTGTAGTTGACATAAGTTTTTGATAAATCTATTACAAGTATTTTCCCACAATTTTCATTTATCCTTCAGTAATGTTTATTGCATATTTTGTTGCTACTGTTGTTGTTTATTGTTTGATTTTGTTATTGTTTGGATGCAAAGAAAAGTAAAAGGACCTTAACCTTCCATGTAAATAATCATTGTGAGTAGGGCTGGTGCTCAACGTCAAGACGATAATTAAAAGTGATTTGCTTGAAGCCTTGTCCTTGCTGTCTTTACCCCTAGAACATGATGTGATCTGTAGGGGGTCAAGGACTTGAAAATTTGAAAATTGCACTGGGTCCCTGGCCATCTAACACAGACACAGTCAGGAGAAGAGGGTATCCAGAAACAGATATGGCTCCTTTCACGTATTTGCCTGAACTCTGTTTCCTGCACAGTTTTTAGCATCTATGTTTCATTCTCAACAAAAAAAGTTCAGATTAAATAACATGCAATGGTTTAAAAAAAATGAACACATGTCTGAAGGGATGAGAGGTTAGTAGATCTTTATTATTTATAATTTGCAAATAACCATCTGGTAGAAATTTTGATCCTTAGGAACAATTTATTCCCTAAAACAAAACAAAGAAACCAGTCAGGCCTCTGTAAGCTAGATATTAGAGATGCTTCTCACCACATGTAAAAAAATATGGTTTTTCAAAAATAGTTCTTTGTTTTAACATATACGTAAATACCTATATTACATGAGAGGCAGTGTAGTGAGGCAGAAATAGAACTGAATTGAAATCTGGCTCATACTTCCAAGTTTTGCCAATGACATGTTGCAATTTTGGAAAAGGGCCAGATTTTCTATATTGGTCAATCTGTCCACTTTTTTCTTTTAGTTCTCTCTCTCTCTCTCTGTCTCTGTCTCTCTTTCTCTCTCTCTTTCTCTCTCTCTCCCCCCCACCTTGTCATTTCATGCCATCCAGATTGCCATGAAGTCCCTCCTGGATTTGTGAGAGCCACTCATCCGGCCACTGGATTGGGAAGGAAGGTCCCGCAGCATGGCCCAGTCCATGCGGACAGTACCGGGGGTACGAGTGCCACCCTCCGTGTCACCACCCCCCACGTCAGCCGTGTTTCCCTGCAGCCTTCGACGCCTTTGTCCCTGCTCCTCCTCTCCCTGGCAGGTGAGCTCACCTGGCCTGACATCTGAAGTCGCAGCGCCTCCTTGGCTCCTGCCCCCCAAAGCCCCTCTCCGCGTGGCCCCGCTCCTGCTCTCCCTTTCCTGGTTCAGACGCCCGGCACCTCCGGGTCCAGGAAGACTCTCACCCCTCCACTTCTCCAGGTGACTTCTCCCTGCTTGTGTTTACAGAGGCCCTAACCTCCTCCTCCTGCCTTACCTCTGACACAGTTTTCACCCCCTCATCCACGCTTCGAGAGTGTCACCCTCTGTTGTTCCTCACCAGGACAACGCAGCGCCCTTGGCTTTGATTGCACCCTTCTCCACTGGACCTTCCTGAAACTGTTCCTTCGTCCATAGTGACTGGGCCCAGGTATTTCTTCGCCTGCTTCCCTCTGCCCCTTCCCTGCCACGTGACTGTAACTCACTCCTCCGCCCTTCCCTCTGCGTTCTCCCCACGACCCTAGAGGACTGTGAAAGAATCGGGGAGCAAGGAAAATTCACTTATTTGTTCTTTTTCATGTGAAGATGGAGAGTGTAGCTTGAAAGGAGACTGTGAGGTTTCCGTGGGAATCTCAGGACACCCGACGCTGACCTCCCCCACACAGCACCTATTCATTCTGGCCACCCACACCTTAGGAAAGCACACTTTCACACTGTGCTACCTTTCGTCAGTAGCTGCTGTTACACTTGAGCTGCATCTTCCTCTAATAGAGCAGGCGTTTCCCGGTGTCTCAGCACCTAACCACCTCCAGTCTCCAACAGGCAGCAGACTTGCCAGTTAACTGACACCAGGCCAGCCCTGCTCTGCCAGAGTCCCGGCAAATGGCCATGGAGACGCATAAGAAATGTCACACCCCACCCCGTCCTGGTCTGGGTCCCCAGGGCTTCCGTAGATAGAATTACACTTTAAAATACAGGTATGAACCAGCCCTAGTTTGTTAAAGATCACCCCATCCCCTAGATTATTGGGGGACGTGATCCTTGTTTCTTCCATTATTTCAACAAATTCTCTTACAGCACAGTGAGCCACCAGATACAGATGTAAAGATAAATAAGAGGACGATGGCTTTGCTCAAGGAACCCGAGGGCCTCCTGGTTGGGTGGAGGAGGCAGCAGTCGCGTTGGGGCACGGGGGTAGCATCAGTAGGGAGGAACTGGCATTGAAAACATACAAAGGGCGCTTATGCTTTTCTCCAGAGAGAGCGTTTGAAAACATTTCTGGGGGAAACAATGTCCAAGATGAAATCTGAAAATTTGTTTTCAGAAAATAAGGATGGGATTAATATTTTATGCAACTGCCTTTAAAAAGAGATGCATATGTTTGTATTTTTTAAATGAAAATTTTAAATATTTTCTCTCCTGTGTCCACTAATCTCCCTCTATGCATTTTTATTTCAAATTAGATTAGTCCAGATTCTGGCCTTGTAAGGTCTTAAACTAGGTTCCTAGTTAAGAGATTTTGGAAAGAATGATTTAATTTTAACAATCAAATATCACAAAAGTGAATTGTCAATTAAAATTTACATTTTCTCTCTAACTCATAGGAAGCTGACAAAGTTTCAAGCTTACTATTCTATTTTAGAAGCTCGGCAGCTCACTTTTTAAAACAACGAATGATACACAGAAAAATATCAAAATGAAATTCAAATGATACAGTATCAACATTAACATTCCAAGATTGTCAAAGGACGGACACTAGATGTGCTGGGTGCTCCGGATTAATATGATGCAAAGGGCGTTCTTACAGTGGAAGAGGTAACGCAAAGGACCATTATCCAGGCTTGGTTGTGTATAGAAAAGACTTATAGTCACTTTGTTTTTTCACAAGTGAGTTTATGCAGAACGAAGATAGCATCTCTACCTGTGAGGGTACGGACAAGAGAACAAAGACTTTTCCTTGTAAAAATGTCATTGTATATTTCTCATTAATGACAACGTAGTCTCAAAAGGTAAGTATCCAAATCAGTAAGTGTGCGCTGCCCAATTTTCTATTTAGAGAGAAGGGAAAATGCTTCTTTTCCATTTCTCTATTTATTTCACAATAAAAGAAAAGAGAATTCAGCTTATCAAAATTCTCCATCGGAGAATCAATGGCTCCCATTTACACGCCTTTTGTAATTGGTTTTAGGGTCTGTCACCTAATGTCTCCCTTTGAATGAACTGAAGTGCGTTGAACTGTGACAGACATCTCCGCATTCCCTGGAACCCACAGGACCAGGTACGTTTTCCTTCCTCATTCTTCTTTCCTCCTTGATACCTCCAGAAGCTCCAGGCCTGAAGATATCACCACAATGCAGCAAGGTTGTTTTCCTTCGCTCCTTCACAAAAGATAATCCAACAAATTACATTAATTATAAACCAATATGTTCCGTTCAATTCCCATGTGAGCCAAACCTGGAGACGAGCATCTGCTCTTGTTTTCTGAGCTCAGTTTTGAGGACAAGATTCACAACAATGCTCAATCCATAATTAACAGAGAAATTAAAGATGCAGCAACACCGCATCCTGCTTTTTGAAGCAAAATGCTTAAAATAACCATGCCTGCTCCTGGCAGGCGCCTTCTCCCCCAACTCCGAAAGAGTTTATTGTTATCGCAGGCATGTTTTGGTTTGTTTAAAATATTTACATCTATGTCAGACCTAAAATAAACATGCAAATATTTTCTACAGAAAGAAAGAACAATCATTTTTTGTTGTGACAATTTACTTTAAAATTTGGGGTTCTTCTTTCTCTGGGTAACTGTCCCTCCTCCCTTAAGATGATGTTAATTATTCCATATTGTGTGTTGAGCACATTGGTTCATGTCGTGGGAAAGGGAAACAAGTGAAATTTAGTTGAGAGTTTCTTTCTTTCTTTTTTCTTTCTTTCCTTCTTTCTTTCTTTCTTTCTTCTTTTTTTCTGTTTGATCCATAAAAAGAAATAATAGTAAATCATACCATATATCCATATACAACCATGTATATATTTAGAGCTTACATCTTTTATTCTATTCATGGAAATCCCAGTCAAACAGTTGGTGATAAACAAATATTTAAAATATCTGTATTATAGACACCTAATTCATATATAGTGCCCATATGTGGTTGAGTATAAATAGGCACACTGTGTAAGTATACCCGCACGCCGCGCAGAGAGGGAGTGGAGGGCCTCCCCTCCCTGCTCACGCACACAGTGACCCAGCAGAGTGAGGGGGAGCCTCCCTCACAAAGTCAGTCGGAGACCCCGAGAAGACAGGAATCGCGAAGTGAGCACAGATCCACACGCCTCAGAAGTGCTTCATCATTTATCTTCATAGCACATCGGTCATGAAGGGAAGGTTATTCCTCTTGAACTTCTGCATCTCCTGGAAGTACTTTCCATACCACCTAGGAGCTCCTGGAGATTCTCGCTGTAGTGGGGCTGACTTTTCTCACGGGATGCATGCTGTGGTTGATCCATGCAGCACAAGAGTCCTGGGCCTTTGAATGATAGGAAGTTCAGATGCCCCAGGGTGGCCCCAGGGAACAGGACCCAACAGAACCTGGCCTGAGCAGCACGGAAGGAGAAAGCGGACCGGTGGGGAGCCTGGCCCTCACAGAGGGTCTCCCGGTCATGTGCTGCGGACCTCTCGTCACCAGAGCAAGACTGGGAAAAAGAAAGCATATGTAAGATGGGTCCAGAGGTGAAGAAAAACTTACACTATGCGGCTTAAGTTTTAGGAAAAGTTGCATAATTCTTAAAATAATCACAACCTGAGAGTTTTGTGCATTCATCAAATCATCATGGAGAGAACCATGGTCCTTTACCTTTTTACTCTGGCATCAGTAATGCTTGTGCTGTTCTGAGTCTTCAATTCACGGTGCTGGCTTTTTCGACTGACAGCGGGCCGGTCCCCCAAAGGCCTTAGTCACCGCCTGCACGCTGCTCAGTTCCTCAGCTGTTCTTCCCCCACCCCACCGATCAATAAATAAGCAGCATCTCACAGAACATAGAGAACTTCCAAGTGGGGGCAGAGAAAGGTGACGATGGGTCCTGCAAGAAAATAGTCACTGAATACCTGGATGTGTGTTTTCTTCACAAAAAGTACTTTGTCTCAGAGCATCAAAAATACAATTTTTTTAAGAAAATCTAAATTTTTCACCTCCAATTTCAAGACCCTGCTGGGAGAAGATCAGCTAAGGAGTCATTTGATCTTTGCAATTTTAAGGTTATAAGAACCACCCCCCCTTTTTTTGTCACTTATCTCCATAAGGCAAGATTATTCCAATACGTGATTTAACCCATTATCAATAAATGTCTGAATTCTGTTGGAGTTCAATGATTTCTCCTGTTTGGTCTGAATGAGTTTTTCACCAGGCGCGATTTTGTATCATCCCGCGCTGGTCATCAGGGAAGCCTACGCTTACTGAGTTATGCAGATCTTCCAAATGTTGGCACAAATCACATCACAACATATTTTTAAAATCATGTTTGTTAGCGTCACCTCTGATCTCATCAGAAATGTCTAGGGAAGCTGTCAGGCTCACATATATATGTTTCTAAAATCTTCATTTTTGCTTGAAAGCTCAAATTTTACCTTTAGCAACAAATGCTTTTATTTTTTTCCCCCTCAAAGTGATAGTCTCACTTTGTTCACTTGTGAGAAAAATCTTTGCCAAATGCCCAACTATGATCTGAATATCATTAGCTTGATGGTCAGTCATTCTTTAAAGAAAAAAAATGGTGTTCTAATAAAAAAGGAGAGATTCCTTCAGTTCTCAGCTCAAACTCAAGTACCTTTGCACGAGACAACCATGGTACCCGGAACGGGCGGAAGTGCTGGCTGGGTCCTCGCCGTCACACACCCAGAGTGAGACTCCAGGTTTGAGGCCAAAGGAAATTAGAAATTTTTACTTTTTATCATGGGCTTTCTTAAGCAAAACTGGCTTTTTAACCCTAAGCCCGCCGCAGCTCAGAGCGCCGCGCTGATAGATGAGGCCGCGGTGCAGCGCTGGTTGGCCGCTGCCGGCTTGACTCGCGCCCAGAGAACGAGGGTTTTCCCCGTTATTACCTCCGTGTCGCGGGTATAGATGCCAAGACAGAAACAGAAATAAAGCATTACGAGCCTTTAATCCCAGCACTTGGGAGGCTGAGGCAGCCATCGTGAGTTCAAGGTCAGCCTGAACTGCACAGTAAGACCCTGTCTCAAAAAATAGGGCCGGGGATTTAGCTCAGTGGAGTAAGCACCTGCCTGGCAGGCACAAGGTTGTAAGTTCGATCCCTGTACCAAAAATCAACCAATCAATAAATAAATAATTATGACAAGCAATTTGAACTCCTATATCTCCAGAAAGAATTATGGGGACATGTGGAATTAGACAGACCGCAACTGAGGTCCTCCGCTCCTGAGCCCCCTCGGTGAGAGGTTTGTGACGTGGAGCGGATATACCTGCAGATGGAGTCCACGCAGGGTGACGCGCAGACCCCCTGTCAGAAGGTGGAAGGATGCCATTAGATCCAAAGTTGTCGGGGCCACTCAGCAGGCCGAGGCAGACAGCAGGAGACTTGGTGTCCAGCTCTTTGTCTAGTGAGATGCGGCCTTCGGTAGCTGAAGCATTTGCGCCGAGCTGTGCGTGTGTCCAACGCCGTCCCACCTGTCTGACCCTACAGTCCGCATCCTCAGTTCCTCTGCTACACCTCAGGGTATGAAATGGTGAAAGGCGGCGCTGCGATACAAGGACTGAGCACAGTCAGCGGCTGCACTGAGTCTGCAGCACGGAACTGGGCGAGGCACAAACTTAAAGCACAAGTAACGTAAGAACTCACATTTACCTGGGACGTCGGGGGACTTACGGACAAGGAAATATCATCGCAGTTTTGAAACTAAGGTATGGTGACCTTAAAAAGAAGATGGCTTTCAGGATGCAACCGATGAGCTGCAGGGCTCTCCGGGGCAGGGGAGATTGTTACCCCCAGCAACCATGGCAGGGGCCAGGACACCGAGCTTAGGCATGAGAAACAAGGAGTGACCTGGGTTGGCCGGTGTTGGGGAGTCGTATCCAGATGAGCTCAGTAGCATGAGAGAGCTGTGTGCCAGGCTGAAGAGTCACAGAGGATGGAAGGTAACATGGGGCCACGGAGAGATTCTTGGTCATGGGCTTCTTGGGAGCCCGCCCAGCCAGGCCTGAGTGCCTCCAACCAGGACACAAGTGAAAAAACAACAACAACAAAAAAGCACAAAGTTTGGGATAATTGGACTGTTTTGCCTCGGTGCATTCCTGAGATGGTACTGTATGCTGAGAAGTGTTCATGTCAGGCCAGGTCACTGTCTGTGGACAGAGCATGTGACAGGCGGTTTATTACCATTATTGAGAAAGAATGATCAGAAAATAATTCTCTTTCTCTGATGAAATGATGGACGAACAGTCTTTGGGGGTGTGGCCTCACACTGATGCTTGAGAAACGCTTGGTCACATGGTCGCCGCTTGCTTACCACCTGCGCGGTGCGGTGGGCCAGTTACTCGGATTTCTCAGGACGGTTTCTGTTGGCACTGTGTGGTCACTACCAAGGACATTAGCTGACCAAGCAAAAAAAAGAGCAGCTTGTAATGTTCTTCCCATCAGCATTCCTGAACTCCAGCTTGACCCATTAAAACCTGTGCAGATTCCCTTGGGAGAAGAAAGGAAGTGTTTCTGTCAACCCTGATACTGAGGAGAAGGACGAGGCGAATGACAGCAGGAGTCACGGTCCTGTCCCGGAGGAAGGCTTTCCTCCCGACGGCAGGGTTTCTGGGTGTCTGCTCCTAGACCGAGCTGTGCAAGTGCGGCTGTTCCCTTGCTCAGGCGTTCCAGTCAGCGGCCGGTGTTCTGAGGGTTATTTCCCGAGCTTGCACAGATCCTCTCCTTGTGCAGCTGGCTTCTACTTGGGACAGGTAAGAATCAGGAACGTGACCCTCTCCCTTAGACCCACTGGAGGGAACCACCCTTGGAGATCGCACTCACCGCTCCTCTGGAAACCAGCATTGCCTGAGTAACCCGCCAGCACTGGGCACCTCCACCCCTGCCCCTGACGTTACCGGTCTCTCCATATTGAGCACTAAGTATTTCTTCTGTACCAAAAGTTTTATGGGTAATTCTCTGCAGGTGGTTTATTTCCTTTATTTTATACACATGAAAATTGAAGCTTACAAGAGATAAAAGTTTTCCCAAAGGCATACAGCTAATAAAGAGGCAGTCTGTCTACTGTGATCCACCCTGGCTCTCCCTCACCTTGCTAATCCCATTTATCCTTAAGCCTCAATTTAAATGCTTTGGCTGACTTTGGAGACTTGGGTAAATTACAGTGTTCTAAATTCCCACAGCTCCTTTACTTACCCTTTTTTAAATGCTAATCTCATAAAGCACTTGCTCTTTAATGTCTGCCTGTGCTCCATCAAAGGAGGGACTGTATCTAGCCTACTTGGGCATCTTAATTGAAATGGCAGCTCTGAGGGATACTCTTACCACACTGAGAATGCTACCCAGGAGGACTCTACCACCATGTTGCCTCATCCAGAAGACCATCTCTCATTTCCAGCAAGGAGAAAAGTGCAGGCAGGGTAGATGTACTTTGATGAGGCAGAAAAGGAAGTTGCTGCTCCTAAGCCTGGTCTTGATTGGGTACCGGATCTTGGGACCCCCAAAATGGATATTCATGTTGGGAATGCTGTGAACCTGGGCTCAGAGATGCCCAAATAGAACGAGAGACATCATGAAAATGCAGCAAGTATTATGTTTTTCAGTTTTTTTGCTTTTCCCCAACATTTGTATGTTATTCTGCCTCCACTGTGGTATGTAAAATGTCTCACTATACCAAGTAAACATGTCTGAAAAGCGCTGTTGCGATCAACCCTGAATTCTCCTTCCCAGTTCTGCTTAGAAACATCTGGTCCACCCTGTGCTGAAACCATTTCAGCAAGGTCCCCAAGCCCATCTGCAGCCTGCAGGCGGAGCTTCCTTTGGCAGAGATTATAGGGTTTCTGTACATGTTATTGATGCGGAGGTCTGTGTTGTTTAGAGGCACCCAGAACATCAGTGTCTATTTCCTTTTCTGGAAATATACTGAAGGGTAAGGAGGGACAGAGGGTTATGTGACTGATATGGATGGCAAATCATTTTAAAATTTTTTATTTCTTGACCCTGGATTATAAATGTCATTGTTCTAGTATTTCTCAAGTATCATAAAGCAGAAGTTAATCAAGTTCCATTTCATTAATCAATTTCCTCATTTTTAAAAATCATACATTCACAGTCTTTAAAAATGAGTACATGCAAAAGTATCTTTCCCAGCTGGGTTGAAAGGAAAAAAAGAGTATTTCATCACTGAGCACAGCACGGTCAGTATTCTGTGAAATCGGTTACATAGGAAAAGAAAAAGAAGATGCAGAAGTGGCAATTATGCAAGTTGTTACACAAACAATTTAGGCAATGCCATGATTAGAAGGTTGGTAGGGCCAGAGCAGGGTGACTGACTAGTGATGGGGCAATATCCTGCCGACAGCTTCTCCAAAATCATAAGATCTGTTTGTTTTACTAATGACACAATTCAAATCCCAGACTATGAACAAACATTTGTTCTTAGTTTTTTGCTTTGTTTTGTCTTGGGTTTTTAAAAGGCCATTTTTTTCTAAAGCTTGACATTAACGTTATTCATTATGAACATGGATTGAATTTGACATGATCATTTTTCTGGATATGATATGTGAAGGGTCATAAAATAAACTGCTTGTTTACAAACTTTTACAACATATATCCAAACAATGGAGGGACACGGTGGGAAATTTGAAGATGACCCAGACAGCTGTTAAGGAAGATTAAAAGAAGGCAAATATGTGATTAGTTAAAGCCATTGTGGCTGAACCTTATAATGATCTGAGGCATTAGCCAGCTTTCCTATAGCTGGGAGGTAATGCCCAGCACTTAAAGAAACAGAGATTTAAGTTGGCTCATGGTTTAGGAGATTCAGTACATAGTCAGCTACTTCCAAGGTGGAGACATCATGATAGAAGGATGGTATAGAGCAAACCTGCTTGGTTCATGGCAGCCAGGAGCCAGAGCAAGGAAATAGTACCAGAGAGGAAAGGGTGAGGGGCTAGATATAGTACCCAAGATTATACAGATTTCAGTTCATAGGTGGCTGTCTCCAAGGCAGGGTGGCGTGGCAGAGGGGCATCACAGAGGAGAAGCTGTTCATGGCAGGCAGAAGGCAGAAGGCAGCAAGGAGCCAGCAGTAAGTGCCCAGTGACAGCAGCAACTTCTTTCTGTCCCCTTGTATCCTAACTAGGCTGCCAGAGCTATGCTAAACCAATCAGTGGGCCGAGTTAGTAATCACACACCCTTAATCCTAGCGTCATACACTCCAGACCCAGCCAACTCTGGAAAAGCCCCACCTATGACTGCACGAGGCACTGAAGGGACATCTAGACTCAGGTCATAACAGGGCCTGAGTGAGTGACAGATGGAAACTGATACAAATTCAGTGAGCACATAGGGAGTAGCAAAAAGCCCTCCCCAAAGTCTCTATTGTCTTTATAAATCAGGAAACAAAGTCTGCTCTTGCGAATAATGCAGGAATTGCAAGGAGAGGCAGGGAGAGTGGAAGAGAACAGAGCCTGGATCCTGGGGATGGGGGGGGTGCCGGAGTCGGGCAGAGAGTGCGAAGTGTATTCAGGGGGGCTGGTATGCTCAGTTGTACATTGACTAGCACTGTGTTAAATTAGTCTTTAAAAAGGAGTCGGTAGATGATCATGAGGGATTCTGAATACTAAGCTAAGCGGAATTAGTAGGTGGCTATTAATGATTGTTTATTAAGACTTTTGGTTGAAGAATCAAATCAATCTAATCAAAATGGTGCTGCTTTCGGGAGACCATCCTTGTGGAGGAGTGGGCTGGGAGCTAGAGATGAAGGCATTGATTTTAGGGGACAGTTTATGTAGTCTACAAAATAATAATTTCTCCAGTGGGAATAAACTGAGAAAAGAAACTGAAAGAAGCTGATTCTAATGTGTCTTCAAGAGAAAGTAAGAAGCTGCGGTGGGGACCACCTTCGCAGAAGTTGAAAAAGAAGAGGCATCAAACTATCAAAGGTGAACAAAGAGACCGAGCACTCAAGGTCTAATAGGAAAAGCATCCAATGGTGGCTGGTAGATTTCACACTTAGGAATCAATTAGGAATCAGTCTAACAGAGATTGATTGGGACCCCGCAGCCAGGTTGCAAGGGTGTGGATGATGCGTGCTGGTAAAGAAGTGGAGGAAAAGATTTGGAAAGTTACAGATGAAAAGATGGGAAGCTCTGGATGAACAGCTTAGGAGAACAGCAAGAAGCAATGATTGGAAAGTTTTAAGGAGAAAAATAATTTCAAAAAGTGGCTGGCTGTGGAAGGGCACAGAGGGGCTGCACACTCATGAGACAATATTAGACGGATCTGAGCACGGGAAAGAGCGGGGAAAGCTGAGAATAGAGGCATCCAAGAGTGAAGAGTGACAAAAGGGTAAAACTTTAAGAATAGGGAAAGGAGGAAAGAAGGAAATGAAAAAGAAAAAGACACAGATCTGTGTATATATAAGGTATATATACATAGATAAGATAGCTAAGATGGCTATGCTACTAATTCTATTAGTTCTTGGAAAAGAACAGTTAATACTCATATAACTAGATAAATCTTGCATGTCTATATCTGGTAATCTAAGCAACTCTTTTGAAGATATCGATAGGCAATAAAACAACGATTGTTAAAGTCCCATTGTCTTGTTTTGAAAGCCTATATTGTAATTGTTTTGGGTTTCTTATTGTTGTTTGTCCTTTGCTTTATGTTTTTCTTTTCTGTGTCTTTTTTTCTCTTAAATAAAATAAGATAAAATAAATTTTAAAAAAGAATATTTAGCCACATAAAAGCAGAGGAGGGAAGTTATCTGTGCTGTAATTCATTAAAGCTTCTACACTCTCTCAGGTGGGAACCTCTCCTTCCCTCTCTTCTCTCAGGCTCACCCTAGCCAGCCTATTTCCAGCTCTCAAACCACCAGTGGGCTTGGCCACCATCCCTAAAGTCGCCCAAGTTTCCCTGTCCTGTGCCCTTTTGTTTGAAGTTCTGCTGCCTGTAGCATGAATGGATAATGCATTCTTTAACTGTTTATCATGCTCTTTGTCCCCCATGCCACTCAAAATAGTCATGGTATAAATTTGAGGTACCAAGGCACTAAAGCTAATTTTTTTTTTTTTTTATGGCACCAGGGATTGAACTCACAACCTCACACCTGTCAGACAGGCACTTAAGTCACTGAACCAAACTTCTGGCCCTGGTTTTTTTTTTGAGGCAGGGTCGCACTGTGTAGCTCAGGCCAGCCTTGCGCTTGCGTTGTAACCCAAGTCGGCTTCGAACTCACAATGCTTCTCCTACCTCAGCCTCCCGAGTGCTGGGATTAAAGGCGTGCACCACCATGCCCAGCTAAAGCTAAATATTAAAACCTGTAAATTTCCTGTCCACAATAAATGGACAGAGATGAAATTAAGCTGATGGCTAGGGATGGAACAAGACAGACAGACAGAGAGAGAGAGAGAGAGATTTATACAAAAATAGTTATAGTTCTTTTGGGAAGACACCAAGAAGGGGAATGGCTAGGTCAAATGGAACCTCTAGTTTTAGTTTTTTGAGGAATCTCTACACTGATTTCCACAGTGGCTGCACCAGCCTGCATTCCCACCAATAGTGGAGAAGGGTGCCTTTTTCCCCACAGCCTCTCCAGCATTTGTTACTTGATGATTTTTTTGATAATAACCATTCTTTCTGGAGTGCTATGGAATCTCAGTATTGTTTTAATTTGCATCTCTTGAATGAACAGTGATGTTGAACATTTTGTCTTTTCTTAAAACATTTTTTCATATATTTATTTGCTGCTTGTAATTCTTCATCTAAGAAGTGTGTACTGTATTCATTTCAGATGCCCCATTTTTGGGTTGGGTCTTTAAATTTGGAGATTATGATTTTTTTGGGTTCTTTATATATCCTAGATATTACTCCTTTGTCTGAGAAACAGCTGACAAAAATTTTTTCCCACTCTGTGGGTTGTCACTTCACTGTGTTGGTAATTTACTTTGCTGTGCAAAAGCTATTTAATAAGATGAAATCCCAGTGGTTAATTCCTTGTAATATTTCCCATGTGATTGGGGTTTTGTTCATAAGGTCTTTGCCAATACTTATGTCTTAAAGAATTCTACCTATTCTCTCTTCCAGATGATTTAGTGTTTCTATTTTAATATTTAGATCTTTGATCCATTTTTATTTTAGTTTAGTGCATGGTGAGAGACTTGAGTCTAGTTTTAGTCTCTGGCATGTGGGAAGCCAGTTTTTCCAGCACCACTTATTAAAGAAACTTTCTTCCAGTGAAGGTATTTGACTCCTTTGTCAAGGATAAGGCAACTGAGTGTGTTTGGAGTTGTTTCTGCGTCTTCTAATCTGTTCCATTGATCCGCAGGTCTGCTTTTGTTTGTTTGTTTGTTTTTGTTGCTGTCATTGTTTTTTTGTTTGTTTGTTTGTTCATCCAGTACTATGCTGTTTTTTTGGTGTTTTTGTTTTGTTTTGGTTTGGTTTGGTTTTTTTTGGTACCAGGGATCGAACTCACAACCTTGTGCCTGCCAGGCAGGCACTTAAGCCACTGAGCTAAATCCCCAGCTCTATGCTGTTTTATATCACGGTAGCTCTGTAGTATAATTTTGAGTCAGGGATTGTGATGCTTCCTGCCTTGCCTTTGTTGCCCAGAACTGATTTTGCTATTCTGGGTCTCTTCTGGTTCCAAATGAATTTTAAGATTGTTTTCTCTAATTCTTTGAGGCATGCTATTGGCATTTTGATTAGGATTGCATTAAATCTGTATAACAATTATGGGAGAATGGCCATATGCACTATGTTGGTTCTTCCTACCCAAAAGCAAGGGATGGCTTTCCATTTTCTGATACCTTCTTCGATCTCCTTTTTCAGAGTATTGTAGATTTCAGTGTAAAGATCTGTAGCAGCACAGTTTGCAATAGTTAAATATTAGAAACAACCCAAATGTCCACCAACCAATGAATGCACAAAGATGTGGGTTTTTGTTTTTTATACAATACAGTACCACTTGGTCATAAAGAAAGATAAGCTTGAGACATTTCCAGGTAAATGGATGCACCTTGAAACCATACTCTTAAGTGAAATAAATCAGACACATGTGTGTAAATATCACATGGTTTCTCTGGTGTGAGAAATCAAAAGTGTAAATAAGGGCCAAAATGTATAATAGATATTGTGAAATAGGAGGAAAATATTCAAATGGGAAAGGGAACTAGGGAGGAGGAAGGGAGAAAGGAAGGCATGAAAAAGAAAAACAAATAAGAAAAGAAGGAGAAAATGTAAGCAAAGGGGGAAGAGGAGGTGAAAGGAGGGGAACAAGAAAAAAGAGGAATAAAGATCTATCATGTACAGGTACAAATTCCTTACGATGAATGTGACTACTATGTATATCTAAAATGTACCAATAAACTTAATTATTAAACTATGCATACAGTAAGCTTGAAATCCAAGAGATTTCATGAATATCTAGGATATATATATATATATATATATATATATATATTTGTTCATTTTCTCCCAAGAGTCAAGATCTGTTTTTATTTTCATACTTTGTGGCACACATTATATAGAAGAAAAATAATCCAGTATTGAAAAATTATTTCTTACATACATATGTACATATGTATACAAACATTTCAACCTACAAGAAAGCACAAAATATATTCCGGTAAGAATCCCAGAAATACTGCCTGGGCCTGAAGATGGATGCTGGCTCTTAGAGAAAGAATCTCATCCTTGTAGACAGTTTCTTGGAAGCACCTTCTTGCCGAGGAGAGCAGACCCAGGCGTGTCAGGCCAAGCTCCTGCCTGCTGGACCATTATGGGGGACAAGGGACATCTTCCCAGACGTCCCAGGGAAGTTGGCCCAGAGTTGAGGAGGCATCGACAGTGGTGACCTCCCTGATTTACAGCTTCCTGTCCTATGTATCTCTCTCAGAATGTGTCAGGAATGCATGTAGGCTGTGTGGTTGTACATGCCTGTAATCCAGCTACTCAGAAGGCTGAGGCAGGAAGATTGAAAGCTTAAGGCTAGCCTGGGTCACGTGGTGAGACCTTGTCTAAAGGGCTGAGGATATAGCTCTGTGAACTCCAGGCTCAATCCCAAGCACCACTAAAATGCATTTAGTGTTTTAAATAAGAAATCATATTAGTTTGGAAAATTGGAAGACAACAAAGACTGAAAGAATGGGAGTCTAATATATGAAACAGTTGAGAAAAAGACAGAAATGCTGATTGATTTTTGAGTTGAAAAGGTAAATCAGTGTGATATTGTAGAAATGGCTCCAAACAAAATTCTCAAGGTTGGTATTATAGTCTCTGCTCTTCTGTTAACCAGCTAGTTAATGTCTCCAAGCCTGTGTTTCCTCACTTCCAAGATAAAGATATTGGACAGTGGTCCCGCTGAAATCTCCCTTTCCTATGGTACGTTGGCTCAGATGACTTTGGTAGTTATAAAACCATTCAGCTTCTTATTTGACTATATTTTTTTCTGACAGATCCCAATTTATCCTCATTTCAGAATTTTCTACATGCTGAGCAATTTCTGATAAGTTTGGGTTTGGCTTCTGTATTTCTAAATTGTCCCTGAACATTTTTTTCCCCCTAAGTTGAATATATTAGACTCTTCTTCTATACTTAAACAGCATGGTTAAAACTTATTAATTGCATCTGGAATCCTTGTCTTGGGATTATTTTCATAAATAGAGTCTTACTGGAATTTGTACATGTGTAAAGGAACATAATAAAACATTTGGAATTTACTGATGATTTTACTTTATTTGGTTTGCAAAATGCATCCTTAAGTGAGCCTGGAGCCTCATTTAATGTGGGATTCTGTTCTAAGTGAATGGAAAATGCAAGGGAAAAATTAAATAAAAGAACAATATAATCAGCTAAAACCAAAATGGATGGGAATTGGGACTGAGACTGTGAGGATAAAGAGAAGTAAGCAAGAGTGGGGCTAAGTAAGCACCCAAAGCATTTACCAGCCCACAGGAGTTATTTTTTTCCAGCCAATCTGCCTTTCTGTGGGGTCATGGGTAATAAAACAAATAAAATCAGTGGGTCCAGCTTCCCAAGCCCTAATTCAGAAGTGGCACAATCAGTTAATATTAGGCATCTGTGGTTGGTGTGGCGTGTAATGATCACTGTGTTGAGGCGGAAGGGGCCTTACAGAGGGACCTGTGTCCAAAACAAACCTCGACCACCAGCTGCTGACCAGCAGAGCCGCCGGCCTGCACCTCTGATTCTAATCCAGCGCCATTTCCACCACACTGCTCAACCAAGAAAAAATAAATATAATTAATTTGCAAGAGAAATAGCTCAAAGCAAGCAACAGCATTATAATAAATAAAGGAAAGAGCTCAAAAGGAGAAGTCAGTGAGGTAGAGTGACTGAGTCAACTTAGATCTCTTCTAGGTTCAGTCTCGTTCCTGACTGTATCTCCTTACTGTATCTCAAGTTCAAGGCAGTTCAGCTGTCTTCCCAACTGCCTCACAGGGCTCTTGGCCGCTTTCTTGTATTTCTTCTAAGGGCAGTGGACCCAGGATCCCCTACCTTGCCCTGAGACTTGGCCATGTTTTAACTGTGTTCTTGGGTAAGGGAGTCATCATTCAACGTTTCTATATTCCCATCTGAAAAGTGGGTAATCATGTGAGCCTCTTGGGGTTTAACAAGAAGCAATGTGTACTTGTCATGTTTGTATCGCAGTGTCTTGCTCCTCGTAAGTACTTAATAAATGGCAGCTGTTGTGAGTTTGTCATCCACGGTTCAACTTTTGTTCCCTGCACCACGTGTGTCTGAGTCACTCACTCAACTGTGCCCCACCTTGCTCATGACCTTGCTGAGGTCGCCCACCAGCATGGCTCTTTGGACCAGGACTGGCCCAAGCTGGAAGGGTTTCAGTACTTCTCTCCACCTTTGTAGCCCAGCTAGCATTAAAGGGACCAGGAAGGCCCCTAAATGTCAAAAGGGCACCCACGTTCCTTTCCAAACTTGAAGTCTTCATTTCAACAGGAATGCTAAGCTCCCTCCCCCTGACTATCTTTGCCATCCCATAAATTTCTGGGCCAGAAACTATCCTATAATCTAGCACAATGCTGGACTCGGGGTGGGCAAACACCAAGACTGGAGTGAATAATCAATTTATTTACAAGCTGGCTAAATTGGCTTATTTTGACCAAATTACAAAAACCAGACTCTTCAGACTTGGTTTCACCATCCAAAACTTACAAATATCAAATTTTGGGGGAAAGTAGCTGTAATCATGTCTGTTGTCAACCTCTTTTAAAGTCTCTTTAATGAGATACAAAGTTTTAACTGCACTTTTTAAGTGAACTAAGCAGTTTTCTATTAAAGCAAAAGCACAGACATTATTACCCTTTGGAAAACAGAATCTAACATACATACCTGCTTTAGGTATCTACTAACCTTTCAATCCCTAGGATCTACCCCTCTACCTACTTATGTGCTTAACTATCTCACAGTGAGTGAAAAGATAACCATAGGAAAATATAGCACTATTCTACAGGATAAACTTCTGAGTTACTTTCTCCTTGTTTCCAAGAAAAGCATCCAAATCTTATAAATATTGGCTAGTTTCTAATGGACCAAATAATTCTTTCAAAAAATCCCTTTAGATGCTCAACGCAATGCAAGAGAACTACTACAGTGACTTCCAAGTTTTAAAAAGCCTATTTGCATTTCGTTTTATATAGAAACGTCTTGAATGAGATGTTCTTTGCCTTGGACCAGCCTTAAGGAGAAGAAAATAATTACGCTCTTTCTTTTTCTTCACAATTCTGAGTTAATGGTATACCTCGTGCAGTTTGTGGGCAAGTCAGGCTTCATGTGAGAATACTTCAAATATTATAATAGGGTCCACTAACTATCCTCTTTTTCCATGGAACTAAACTGTTATATTCCACAGGATTTTATTGAAACCGGAATCTATGAGTCACATTGAATTCATCCCTTTAAAATACATGGCAACCCTCTATTATTTTTTTAATCCATCTTCTCATAAAACAACCCTGGTTAGCCACTTTAATGAGCAATTTTGTCCCTACTTTTATTTCCTAATGAACTTTTCCCCTCTGGCTGAATCCGAGTATCATAGTTTATTTTCATTGCTATAGTGACATCGGTCAAGAACAACTCTGTAAAATTAATCATCACATTAGATCAGGCTTCAGCAAGAATCCTTTTTTTGGAAGAAAAGGAAGTGCTACAGTTCTGCCCACATACCCTTTCCTGGTCCTCCGGTTGTTTCACCCTGAAGACCTGGTTCCATAAATCAACCAAGTGCAGCAAGTTTGAGACAGAGTAGAGAACAGAATGAGATTTTAACAAGCCAGCGGCGTGAGACAATTGCTTGACTCCATGTTTATATTATGGTTGATTAAAAACCTATTGTAAATTATTGCCGAGTTAGGTTACTAAGTATTTTAAAGGAAAGCAGGATATTTGTGATTTGTCCATCTTCTTAAGTAAATTTATATGGTAACTGAGTTACTGGTTCGAAGGCCTGAGGAGAGTAAGCGCACTGAGCGACACTTCGCTTCAACCTCAGCTGACCCATGGATTCCAGCAGACACGGTCCCACAGACCCTCAGACACCTGAGTTTGCGATGGCCCCCTCTGCGGAGCACGGGTCAGCTCTGTCCCCAGGCGTGCAGGCCCCACTCCTTACTGAAACTTCTGCTCTGTTTAGGTGAATTTGGATGAGTTTTTCAGTTGTCTAATATCCAGTAGATTAAAGGAATCCACTGTATTTAGAGGAAACACTTTAGACAGTGGACAGAAGAGGTCTCCTCATGCTCTTGACTGTAGAACAGTTTTGTTACCGACTTGATGATATTGCTAATATACATAAGATCACAATTCAGTGTAATTATTCTTCTGCGAAGAACATTGGTTGAGCTGTTTAGTCTTCCATGTAATATACAAACTTCTAGCAAGAGCCCCTTCTCCCCCAGTGAACTCTGACCTGTGATGTCACCTGCTGGGGCAGGAGCCCTAGATGCCCCAGCCCCAAAAACTTCAAGGCCTCAGAAAATCAGAGACTTCAGGGAAACCAGTGGTTTCCTGCAGATTTACAGTGAATTGGCTCTAGAACTTGGTTCTCCTCCATCTGAGGATGACTTCTTACGAGTTTTCATTACAGTCTCCCTTTATGTTTATTACTGCTCAAGTATGGAGAAATCTTGCCACATATCTTTTTATTTGGCATTCAAGGAGCAACAGGAAATTTGAAAGTTTCCTTACATCACTCTGAACCCTAGCCTGATCTACAAACTGAGTATATGGCCAGATATTTATGATTCAATTACAAAATCAAGATTTAAATGGTCCTTCTCTTTTTATACCTAAGTCTTCTTTTGCATACAGTCTTTGAATTATATTTCGTGCCTTGGGGACAGTTCATATTTTAAATTAGCAATAATGGACAGAGACCTAGAAATGATTTTTTTAGCTTATCAAAGTAATAGATTTTATTAGTAGGAAAGAAGTGAGAACAATAAACCAGGAGAAAGGGTAAAATGCTTGTGAAAGATAAGTCTCTCCCTTTCCCTGTTCATCTAAATTTGGAGAGATATCATGATTTTTTAAAATCGATTTTATTGGTTGTATTTAAACACTATGATAACATGATTATTGGACACATACAAATAGTAAAACATTTGCTATAAAGCAAATGAATTTATGGGTTGCTTCACATAGTTGCCTATTTTTCTTCTTATTTTCATAGCAAAAACAACTGAAACCTACCATCCAGCAGGAATCCCAGAAACGGTACAATTTCATTGTCCGTGGCCCTCATGCTGTCTGCTAGATCTCTAGGCACACGCATTCTCTATTTCCACAGTTTCATCTTTTGGCCTACATTTTTTCTAAATTCTCATTTTCTCCCCAATTTCTGCCACCACTATTTTATTCTATCTGACTCTTCCATAAGACTCTATGGAATATTTTCCTTTCTGTGTCGCACATATTCCTCTTAGCATTCCAGGTTCGCCCAGGTTGTAGCAAGCGGCAGACGCTCTGTTAAATCTGAGTAACATTGTGCTGTAATTCCCAACTTCTTTATCCATTTGCCCTTTGATACACATTTAGTTTACCTACTGCATCTTAGCTACTGTGGACAGTGCTGCTGTGAACGTGGGCTGGAGACACGTTTAGAAGGCAGTGATTTCATTTCCTGTGGGTACAGGACCTGCAGGATTGCTGGTTCACATCCTGGTTCTACTTTTAATTTCTTTACCATGTCCCATCATGGCCTCACAGATCTACATTTCACTAGCAGGGTACAGGGCTTCTCGACATTTGTTATCTTCCGGCAGCTGTAAATCCTCATCCTAGCAGCTGTGAGGCGGTACCTCAGAGTGAGTTCCTTTCGATTTCCTCATGATCAGTGATCAGAAACAGCTGATCATTTTTAAGTCATCATTGGTGAAACAGCTCCTCAGGTCTTTGTTCATTTTTAGTTACATTATTTGTGTTTTTTTAATTATCGAGTTGGGTGAGTTTTCAAATAAATTGTAGATATTAGACCCTTATCAGATATAAGACTTGCAAATATTTTTTACTATTTGTAGCCTATTTTATTTTGATGGCTGATTTTTGCTGTGTGGAAGCTTTTTAGGTCCATGTTGTACCATTTATTAATCTACTTTTGCTTTCGTAGCCTGAGATTTTTGACAAAGCAAGGTCTTTTTAATGATGGTGCATTATGTACTTGCAGTGTGCTCCTCTTCCCCCAGATTCTACTGTCTTATGTATTACCATTCCCACCCTGACTGCCCACTCTGGCATGGACGCTGGAGGAGCTGGAGGCAGTGGGAGGAGAGGATGGGTGGGGCGCCTGCAGCACCTCCCTTGGAGAACCCTCCCAACGCCTTGCTCGTGGGTGATGGAGGCCGCCGCTCACCGAGGCTGGCAGTGGCCTCTGCCTCCCTGTTCTCCTCCGCCAGGGTGTGGTGAGGGTGCACTGATTTACACAACTGGGGAGTAACACTGCGGTATGAGTTACTGCAACTGCGGACTGTTGCTTCAAATCTCAAAATATTTATATCTTTGTCTGTCTATCTATTCATCTATCTCTCTATCTTTGATCCTTTGAAACAAGATCTCACTATGTGGTTCAGATTGAACTTGAACTTGCGGGAATCTTCCTGCTTCAGCCTCCCCTATGTGGAGACACATGTGTACCACTATATCCAGCTAAAGGTCAAAATTTTTCAAGACAATTTTCAAACATGAAGCAAAGCTGGAAAGAATTACACAGTAAACACCTCTGTGCCCAACTACTAGGCACAGTTAATGACAGATTGCCGTACAGCCATGTGTGGGTTAACACCGGTGAGATGTCCTGAGGAGGTCTTTACACAAACAGCTCCATCATGGAACAGATGCTGTAAAGCATGCTTGCGCAGGTTCACCTGGAATCGGCCAAAGTTGGCTCTCACTGGCACCATCGCCAATGGACTCTGTGCCTCTAGGGCCCATGATGAACAAAACGTCACCAGATTAGACCAAGTACAAGAGAAGATGATGCAATCAAGGTGCAATCAATGCAAGAGCTACGGGCCTGCTGCGGGCATAAAACGCCAGACTGTTCTACACTCAACTTTTTTAGTCAGTAAGAGAAGTACACTCTAAAACAAGGACAAAATGCTTAGCATAGTGTTATGGCTTGTGTTTAGATGTCCTTCCAAAGCCTCACATGGCCATAGGTGGGACTTTTTCAGAGTTGGCGGGATCTAGAGTGTGTGACACTGGGATTAGTTCATGGTGCAATGCTAGGCTCAAGGGCACTACGATTAAGGGTGTGAGTGCTGCCCGCCCTGAGTAGCCTGGATAAGACATAAGGGGCAGAAAGATGGCTGCTAAGTCCCCTTGCTTCTTGCTTTTGCTGTCTTCTGCTTGCCACGAGCTTGTTCTAGGTGCTCTGTGATGCCCCTGCCAAGACACCCTGCCTTGGAGCTAGCTGACTATGGACTGAAACCTCTACAAACTGTGAGCTAAATAAACCTCTCCCCCTTTAGCTTCAGCTGTCAGGTATCTTTTTCTCAGCAACAAAGAAAGTAACTAAGACACATAGCAAATACATAAATCACTAATGTATTTGTTTATCATTCTCAATTATTAAGTACTGCAAATAACTGTGTGCTGTTCACTCTTACATAACTCATTTTGCATTAAGTTTTCTTATACCAGCACCACCACACACACAGCTGGTTACTCCACAGCACTGCCAAGCCCGCCCCCAGGAACAGGAAATGTTCGGCTCCGTCACAACCCACAGGGAGTGCCAGCATGTATGCGGCCTAGTTGTCCAAATGTGATAATGTGCTGCACGGCTACACTTACTTCATCACTCACTGTTTCTCTTATTAATTTCCTTATCCATCCAGTAGTCTAATTATTTTTGATACATTTCAAATTAATCTGCAAACATCAATCCAGTCCTTCCTAATATTTTATATATATCATTAATAAGGCTTCAATATTTGTCAGTTTCTGCCCCTAAATTTCCAGTGAAAACTTTTGTAAGATTTGCATCCCTAGAGTTATCCTGTCAGCTATAGAATTTTATGCAGTTGAAATCGTTGCGCGTGCTCATTTGTGCGCACTTCTCTTAACTCGGCGTGGCAGTTTCGATTTGAGATTTGTGCATGGTGTTCTTTGCTGCCAAGTAGAATCATTGTTTGAGTGTAGCCAGTTAGTTTTCCAGTTCTCCTTGAGAACTCTTCAAGGGCTGGTTGAGTTATTGTGAGGAAAGTTAGTGTGAATCGTCCAAGTTGTTTGCTGAAGAATTATGTTCTCTAGAGTAGATGCGTGAGAGTCATATTGCTAATCACAGGGTATGTGTATACTTAGTCTTATAAGAAACTGTCCAGAGCAGTTGTTGACATTATCACCTCTTTTGCATGGGCTTCGCAGTTGTTCAACATCCTCACCGTATTTGGGTGTTGATCTCTAACTTTAGCCATTCTTCTGTCTCAATTACTTTTCTTTTTGCTGAGACAAAATATCAGACAGACACTCAAAGTTAAAGAAGAAGTCCATTTCTGCTCACAGTTGGTAGAGGTTTCAGTCCATAGTCAGCTGGCTCCAAGGCAGGGTGGCGTGGCAGAAGGGCAGCACAGAGGAGGAACAGTCCATGGCAGGGTAGACAGGAGACAGCGAAGCAGCAGCAGCAGCAGCAAACCTGCGTTCTTTCTGTCCCTTTATATTCAATTCAGGCTACAAGTCCCCATATTTTGGCCATTCACAGTAATCCATACACTTGGGCTTCCCAATGGGTTGGACTTCCATTATCCATGCCCACCTTTAATCCCAGCGTCACACACCCTAGATCCGGCCACCTCTCAAAAGTTCTACCTATGAGTGCATGAGACCTTGCGGGGACATCTAGACACAAGATGTAGCAGCAGGGAATGTGCTCTGGGGTTTCTTGTGGTTTAACATGCAATTTGTTGGCCATTAATGATGGACAGACTTTTTAAAAGTTCTTATGGTCCATTTGTGTACTTGTTCAAATCTACTGCCTATTTATTACTGGGTTGTTTGTCTTTTTGCTTCTGATTTGCAGAAGTGTTTTTTTTTTTCCTAGACAGTATTGCTTTGTGAGATATATATTTTGAGTTTTTCCTCAGACTCTATGGATTGACTGTTTACCGTGTTGAAGTTCGATAACATCTTTTAGTAAGTAGGAGGTTTTATTTAAGTTTGATAAAGTTTAAATTGTCAATCATTTCTTTTAGTGTTTTTTTTTTTTTCTAACTAAGAAATCTTTGCTTGATCCAAGTCCAGATGATCTTCTCTTACCTTTGCTTTTAAAAACTTTGTAGTTATAGATTTTATGTTTCGATCTCTCAAATTTATTTTGGGGTATGATATAAGGTAGGGGCTTGAAGGGTTTTGTTTTTGTTTTATTTTCCTCTCATATTAGTAACCAGTTTTCAAGTGTCATTCGCTAAAAATACACTTCTTTCCCTCCTTGATTGCTTTGGAGCCAGTGAACAGGTACATGCATATCCCCCCTTTTTTTTTTTTTGGTTTTCTTTTTTGTTCCCTTCCCCTGGCAGCACTGTGCTGCCTTGATTATGGTAGAATCACTTTAATCCCTACAACAATGCCTACTACGACCTACTAGGATTATAAGTGGTCTACATTGTATCTATTGATCACTTTGGAGACAATGGTTTAAAACTGTGCTTTGGTATAATTTAAACTCATAGAACACTCATAAAAGTATGACTGAGTACCTTATACCTTTTAATCCAGCCTCTTCTAACACAAGCGTCATACACCACCATGGTACAGCTATTATAAACAGGAAAGTAACATTAATACCTTTTCGATAAACTGTGTCTCAACAGCCTTAATCGGCCATTCTACCAACATGGTGCTTCTTTCCATTTATTCATTTTTAAATTGTATCAGTGATACCCTAGTTTTTAGTGTAAAAAGTCTTGAATGTATTCTGCTTAATTTATTTCTGCTTTATATATTTTGCATGATTATAAATGGATTTTGTTTCATTTTTAGATTGTATGCTGGTGGTAGAAATGTAACTAATTTCTACATAAACAATAAAAATGGAATGAAGTCTACTTATTTCGACCCTAGTCTTAGTCCCAGTTTAAAGGAGAAGTGTGGAATATTTCACCGTTAAGTGTGATGGCAGCTGCACATATTTTCATGGCTGTACTGGATCAGGTTGGAGAAGTTCTCTTCTATTCCTGACGGTCCTTTCTCACTGATTTTTTAAATGAATGGATGTAGATTTCCACTGGATGTTTTCTACATATCTTAAAATGATCACATGGATATTCTCCTTTGTTCTCCTAACATGATTTTCATGCATTAAACCAGTCCTTTTAGGAAAGGATAAGCTCCAGTTGATCATGATATATTATCCTATTGACATTTCACTAGATTTGATTTGCTAATAATTTAAGTAGTGATGTGTTCTCTGTCTATATTTTATGAAAGAATTTTCATGATATTGATATTGTTTTGTCCTTAAAGAGCCAATAAAATTCACTGTTAATAACAGCTAAATTTAGAGCTTTTCATCTAGAGATCATAATAGTAAGTAAAATAAATCAGACACAGAACTTTAAATACAATATGGTCCCTCTTACGTGGGGATCCAAAATATGAATAATTTCAAGAGAAAAATAAAGGAGCCGACAGGAAGCGGAGGCGGGCTGTGGAGTGGGGAAGGACCCGGATGGGGAGGGCGGCGAGGAGAAACGGGAGTAAAAATGTTCAGGGTGTGATCTGTCTGGGAACCAGCTCCCGAGATGAATGCAATTGTATGTCACAAATATATGGCAATTTTAAAAGTATTTTAAAAGTTAGGTTTTCCTTTGTGGTATTAAAACATATAATGGATTCAGTTTCTTCAATAAATGTAGGGCTAATTTCTTATGAGGGGGTTAGTAGTGCTTGTCAAGGAATTTATATCTCTTACTTGAGTTATCAGATTTGTTACTGTGCAATTGTTCTCCAATCCCAGGAGGATATGCTGCCTTCTGATGCTCAGGAGGTTTAAGAACAGACTGAAAAACAACACTCCTCCACTCCGCCCTGTCTTGGGCTAGGTTCATGCTTCTGCCATTCTTGCTACTGAACTTCTTGTTGGAACAAATTCTCACAGGCTCTCTTTCCTTATCCAATACATTCATCTGTGCCCAGGATATACTCTGACTCATCTTCCAGAAAAGGGCAGCAAAAGTTTGCAGAGCTTACGGATTTGCCCAGGGAACGGCCTGCTCCGTGGGGAATGCATCCCACGTTACAGCGCCTTACCTGCTTTCCCTCCCAAGGTCGTCATTGTCCTCAGCATTCTTTTAACATTTGTTTTCTCATTCATTCGCTTGTTATTTATTTATTTATTGCTCTGGACCTTCATTGCTTCTTGTTCTCTCATCAATTTTTCAGCTAAGGAAAACACATGGAGAGACCTTACAATTTTTCCTCAATTTTTCAGTTCAACGTGGCGAAACACCTGTTCCAGAACTGGAACCTCACTCCGGGAAAGCTAGCAAGCGCTGACTAAACTTCGTGTGCTCCCTTCTGCTTTCTTGCTCCTCAATGACTCCCTCTCTCCCCTGAGGGTTTCTGGAGAAACAGAAGTTGGAATGTGCTTTATGACTGGAAATATGCTGCAACCCATGCAGCTACCACTGTGCTGCCCAGTTCTCGGCCTCCGAGCACAGCTGTACTGTGGTCCCCACGCCTTTCATGTTAGCCGCCTGATGTTTCCCACTTCAGTGCGGTGGCATCCGACCCTGGCGCACCACCCATCCCCGTCTCACTGCCCTGGCACATCAGGCATGGGATACACATCAGCTGCCTCCTCAGCTGGTCAGTTCTGCTGCGTGAGGGCTGGGGACGGCTTTTCTGCTGTTGCGCAGACTTGTTTTCCATCTTTAGGTTTGTATTCAGAAGGCACGAGGGCCCGTTAGCCATGTCAGTCTGCCCGCTGACTCCAGATGTTCCAATCTTAACACATAAAAGAATCCAAATGTTTGCATTTTAAAAATTGAAGAAAAAGTTAACTTGCATTCACTAGGGATGATTATGTTTTCTTTGTATCACCACGAACGACAGCTCCTACCTCTTTCTACCATCCAGGCTTACATAAGAAAAGTTTTCATTCGACACTCAATTTATAGGTAAGTAACTAAAGAATAAAAGACTAGGGACATGTCTTGGGAGGATGAGACTGAGTTTACTTTGAATTCATAAATTTGAAGTATTACACAGCATAAGTACAAATAGATGGATTTGTATCTTATGAAAGAGAAAACGAAGTATAGCTTAATAGACTATGGCCACGTGTATGGCAGCCGTGACATGGGAATTAAGACATTCTAGATATAAAGTCTATGATAAAAGAGGAAATAGAGAAGCCTCTGGAAATTACACACATAAGAACATACAGAAGAAAACCAGTGATCTATGAAGGTGAAAAGAAAGGAGACAACTGGGTAGAGAGAGTTTTGGGGTGAGTAAAATGACGTACAGTATCAGTGAGCAAAGAGAGCTCAAGGAGAATGAGATGAAACCGAAGCTAAGCCACAGTATGTGCTATCCATTCATCATGATAGTGAAGTTTTCAGAAGAATCACGATAACAACAACCCATCTAACTCTTGATGTTACTTCAAGAGCATGTGCAGACTCCACCTAAGACTCCCATAGACATCTGTACAGGGTTTTTCAGCTTGGCCAGGATCTAGCACGCTGAAGCCTGTAAATGTATAATCACCATCTATTCCCAAAGCAGCCTCAGCTAGCTGAAGACCACCTGTCTCCCGACACTGCTTCAGGGCCTGAGGCTGCAGAAGCACGTGGAATAATATCCCTGTGCTCACAGCACTGTCTTCCTGAATGTAGACTGAATCATGAAGGATAATCGAGATGGCATCACTGGGAAAACTCGGAGGGGAAACAGAATTTCCAGGTGCATAGAATATAAGGAAGTAACATGACAAAAGCTGCAAATAACCTTCATATGTGCACTAAGGCAATCATCTGGGTAATTTCCCAGAAGTCAATAATTGTTTTGGAAGTCTACTGTAGTTTTAAACTGAACTTCCTGTCTAGTCATCAGGCTAAATCAATGCTTTTCTAGCAGTGTTCAACTTACATACAAAACACATCTGTTTGGTGGCTTCTTCTGAAACCCTTTGGACTCTGATCCAATGAACAGAATCACAGAGGAGAGAGCAGCACAGACAAAAGTCGGTGTGGATTCCACGGCGGCCCAACCTCACTTCGCTCCCCAGGATGCCCCGGAAGTCTCAGGGGCAGCAGCTCATCAAACCTCCAAACCTCCCGGGGGCTTTCAGTCGTCTCCATGGGGATCCACTTTCCACCTACTCTTAACACATTTCACAGTCCACTAGTCACATATAACAGGTGAATTCCAAGTGGCCTTCGACTATACTGTTGTTTTCTGTATCATCACAAAAAGGACTTCTTAATGAATTGCATTAATGGGTAATGTATGGAAATGAATTTTTCACCAAAAAAGTATTTACTAGGTCACTTGTGCCATTTAGGAAGAATCTGAAAAACAAGTAAGTCAAAGCATTTCCCATTACATCAACACTTCACGGGCAGCCACACTCAGGCAAAGGTATAAATGAATCCTTGGCAACTGACACATTCTAGGACACAACACAACTCCCTGAAAGCCTGTAGGCAATATTGACTCATGGTTCCCAGGATGTGTACCCCAGGACACATGGACGCCTCTTCTCCGTATGAACATTAGCGATACACTTCCTATGGGACACGCACAGTATGCAACTGAAACCATAGGTTTTGTGTCCTATGGCCACCGACTGTGATAGCAGACCCTCTTTCTGTGCTATTACAGCCTAGTGATAATCACAACTTGAGTAGAAACCAGGAAAAAATTGTGGGCTCTTTAAATAGCTGTAGTCTGCTCATAGGGAATAAAATGTGTTTCTATACATCTACCCTTCCCTGTTACCAGTGAGGTAAATCATATAATGAGTAAGTGAATGCTTCTAGTTGAAATTTTAATTTGAATTAAAATGATCAGGCATTTCTTTAAGAAAATTATGCTTTGATACCCATAGACTGAAAGTTAAAGGATGGAAAACAATACTCCATGTATCAGGAGTCCAGAAAAAAGCAGGGGTAGCTATTCTATTTGCAGATAAAGTTAATCTTAAGCCAAGACTGATTAAGAGAGACAAAGAAGGTCATATTGGTAAAGGGAACAATCTAAGAGGAAGAGATAACAATCATAAATATATATGCAACAAATACTAGTGTACGCATTTATATAAAACAACTATTAATGGACATGAAAAATCAACTAAGCCTTAATACAATTGTATTGGGAGACCTCAATACCCCACTGTCACAAAAAGACAGGTCAACTAGACAAAAAATCAACAATGAAATGTTAGAATTAAATCAAACCTTTGAGTAAATGGACTTAGTAGATGTTTATAGAATCTTCCACCCTGCAACAGCAGAATACACATTCTTTTCAGCTGCACATGGAACATTCTCCAAAATAGACCATGTATGGTTCATGAACATGCTTGAGTAAATGTAAAGGAATTGAATTTATCCCATGCATACTATCAGACCATAGTGCAATGAAATTGGAAATCCATGTCAAAGGAAACCACAAGAACTTCATTAACACATGGAAATTAAATAGCACCCTTCTGAACAATCAGTGGGTCACAGATGAAATTAAAGAAGAAATTAGATAGTTTCTAAAGTTGAATACAGGGACAACACAACATACCAGAACTTCTGGGACACAATGAAAGTAGTCTTAAGAGGGGAATTGCTATTGTAGGGGATGTTGTTTCCCTGGTTTCTCTCTCAGTGAGATTGTTGTTCATATACAGGAATGCTGTTGATTTTTGAGTGTTGATTTTGTGGCCAGCTGCGTTGCTGGGCCTGCTTATTGAATCTAGGGGTCTCTTGGTGGAGTTTTTGGGATCTTCTAGGTAGAGTATCATGTCACCTGAAACAAAATCTATGTATATAAAAATTAGTTGTGATAGTCAGAGAAAAATAATTTTGAGTGAAATGAAATTTTCTCAGGGTCACCTTCAGATTTTATTTTTAATGGGGAATGTTCATTTGAAAACAACTGTGTTAATAATTTGTTAGATAATGTTTCATGACTATATTTTTTAACTTAAATAATTTTCAGGACTACCCAATATGCTGATGATTGTTGCTGCTTTGTTGGTTGGTGTGAAATTGTTATGTTTTGATTTCTTACTTTCTTTTTGTTTAAAAAGAAAACTATGCTTAGCATACCTGGTTCAGAGAGGAATAACAAAGAGCTTTCACTAAATGTATTTATAGTTTAGGAGTGAAACCAGTTCAGTGCAAGCTCTTCACCGTGTGAAGTGAGTCTACACTTTTAAAAACAGGACAGGTGTATTTGAAGTAAGCACAGGAGGCCTCTCCCCTTCATGGACCGTAGAGAAGACTTTCAAACGCTGCAACTGCATGAATGCCACCAGAGTGCCAGCTTTGCGGCAAACACGGGGGCCAGTTGTGCCTTTCTCCTGGCTTTGTATTCTATTGGCCACAGAGAGTCAAAAAATATCTTCTTGCCCCTCCATGTTCTGGAGTTTTGGTGGCAGAGTGAACAGAATTTTATCTTAGAGCTCGCTGTGTGGCCTTCAAATGCACACTGCCCGACTCAGGGCTACCTGAACCCCTGCCCTGGCTCCCACCCTTTCTGTGACAGCACCTGAAAGTGTCCTCTTGCATCACGGCCTGGGTTCACCTGCTTCCCAGACCTCTTCCCCTCTTCAGTGTTTCTTCTTTGTGTTTTCTCGGTTCTCAAGGAAAACGCTCTGGTCAGCTAACGCTGCTTCCTTAACTTAGCATAGATGCAGAGACCCCAAACAAAACCCACCAATCCTATCTTTCTTCCTGCTGAAGACTCATTCATAGACTACTAACTTGACCTCTTCTGCTTCATACAGACACCTCATTTTTTTCTTAATCACCTATGCATATAGGATTCTAATTATTCTGCGCATATTTTCAAAAACAATCAGTGAAGTTTTATATTGACTAACTTGTTATCCCATATTTAATACCTTCTAAGCCTTTATCAATACAGTATTTTGTTAAATTAAATTAAATAACTGCAGGAGACATAGCATAATTAGGGTTTCAGCTATAAAAATAAGCACTGTTTCTGACCATATCTGAATTTGTGGTGTTTCAATAATTCTCAGGTGCTCCAGGAACCTAACGGTTGTGAATTTCAGGGGTCCACTGCATAATGCTCAGCATTCTCAAAATGGCAAGAAGCATAAATTCCTAATCGCAACCAACACATCTGCCCTTTGAGTTGGTAGCACCAAGATGGTCAAAGAGGAGCCTGAGCCAGAACTGGTGAAGAGACACTTGTCCAAGTCACACAGGAGCTGGGCTCCTCCTGTCCCGAGTTCAGTCCAAGCCACCGTGCATGCGTCCATCACTAGAGCAGCCAGGGATTAGCCATGAAGGAAAATAAGCAAAGCAACTCTTCTAAGCAGAGCTCAACTACATTTCTGTTCTTCCCTCTCCTGTTCTCATCCCATTCTAAGAGGTATTGATATACACATAAACTTCAGCTGCCAGTGCCCACTTATTTTTACTTTATACTTTCATATCCTAATATAATTTAGCTTAATGTCAAGCCTATTTTGTTGTTGCTGTTGTTTTTTGCAATGTGACTACAGTATGCACATTCAAACCCTCACATTACTGGAACAACTTATTTGGCTATTTAAAAGAATAATTTAAAATACTATTTTTGAATAATAGCACAATGTAGTATTTCCATTTTATATTATTTATGATGGCATTTAAAATATGGTACTGCTATGTGACCATTGCCTATTGTGTCAGTTGCACGTAATTATTATAATGTGATTAGCTTTTCTTTTAATGGTTGTTTATATCCTTAATTTTCTACATACTGTACAAATCTCCTTTTTATAAGGTTAATTAGAATTACTCCGTCTAGGAGACCAGCATTCTTGCTATTTAGGATTTTTAACCACATTATGATGAGCACTTCACATCATGCTTTTGAAATAACAGGCAGTCCTCTGTGGCTCCCAGTGCCATATCTTGAGCCTCAAGCTCACAAGTAATACACAAAGAAATAATCAATAATCAGGTACCACACTCCAACTTCACTCAGTGACTAGGGTATGACAAAGTTTATTTCTTGGGTTGTCTGTTACATGAACAACACATTTTGCAGTTGTAGCTTGTACTGAAAGTGAGTGAGCCACAACTTTGAAAGTAAGATACACAACACTCATCTGATAAAATTAAATGGTTCTAAGGGATATCTAAACAATATCCAGAAACACTGCTCACTGATTTTCAGAACTTGAGAAATCATCTCAATGGTCCGTTCACACTGTGGAGTCTGTGTCTTCACTGGAATGCACGGTCTGTCTCCCAGGTCATCGCAGTGCTCTCCTAGCAGGTCTCCTAGCCTGCTAGCAACACGGTCACACAGGGCACCAGACTGAACTTCTAAAATAGACCCTTGTTCCTGCCCTGTCCTGGCTCCAAGCCCTCAGCAGTTCGCAATTTCCTTCCCAGAGGAAGGTGAGTCCTCGAGCCTGCTTTCCAGGCTGACACGGGACAGTCACAGCCTGTCTCCTGTGGTCTGTCTCTTCTCATCTTCCTGCCCAAATCCACACTCAGCGGTTCTCTGAAGGCTCATCATCCCTGCGTCCTTTTCACCTCCACTCCTACTCCTTTTACCTGCTTTACCCATGGGGCTCAAAACCCTGCAGTCTCTTACTTTCACATAGAATTAAATTGCATGAGCCGGGCGTGGTGGTGCACTCCTTTAATCCCAGCGCTTGGGAGGCTGAGGTAGGAGGAACATTGTGAGTTTGAGACCGGCTTGGGTTACAATGTGAGCACAAGGCCGGCCTGAACTACATAGCGTGACCCTGCCTTGAAAAAACTAGGGCTGGGAATTTGGTTTGCTGGCTCAGGCACCTGCCTGGCAGGCACAAGGGTGTGAGTTCGATCCCTGGTACCAAACAAAAAAAAAAATTAAGAATTAAATTACATGGTCTATGCCAGAAGCCAGCCCAGCAACCAGAGAGTAAGCACATTAGGCTTTAAAAGCCTGGCAGGCTCTGTTGCAGAGCAAAACTTCCATGAAGCATTTGTAAATGAACAAATCACTCTGTGTTCAATAAGACTCGATGTGCACACACTAAAATTTAAATTTTACATAATCTTATGTTGCAAAAAATATTTTGTTTTTGTTTTCCTCAGCTTCTTTAAAAATGCGGCAACCACTTTTTGCTCATGAGCTGTATAAGAGCAAGCAGCGGCCAGAGTTTAGCCTCTGATTCTGGTTTGCTGAACCCGGGTGAGGACGATAGCAGGCCGGGAGCCCTCGGAGAGACGGGTGTGCGGGGACCGCAGGGTGACTCACTGCCGCAGTCAGGGGCAGTGCCGGTGGCACTCACAACTTTGGGATCTTTTAAATATTTTAAGTATACTACTAACTTTCTACAAGAGGATAAATTGAAAGCTGTGAATCACAGATTGGTAAGTTGGAGCAGAATTTAAATTTTCTTTTTGGCAGTCCTGGGGATTGAACTCAGAGTCTTTACATGGAGCTGTCTTCCCAGTACTCCTTTTGTTTATGTGAAGACAGAGTCTCCCTAAGTTGCTTTATCGCCCAGGCTGGGTTTGAACTTATGATCCTCCTTCTTCAGCCTCCCAGAGTGCTGGGCTTACAGGCCTGCACCGCCACACTTGGCTGAGAATTTTACTTTTGTAATACCCCTTTATTGGCACTTGAATTTTCCATTCTTAGTCATGTATTATTTTAATTACAAGCATTGTTTAAGACATCAAGAGGATGTGTAAGTGAAATAAGGTTGTGGATTTTGATGCGCTTTCTCTTTACCCTTCTCTGCAGTACAAAGCCACTAACATTGGTTTTCAACTACGCGTCCTTCAGGGTCGGGCAGGAGTCATTTCCCCGCTTTTCGATCTAAACAGTTGTGCCCTTTCCTTTCTTTAATCCAGATCTCGTTCCCTGCAACACGGGCTTAATGAAATCCTCTGCACTTGCTCTTGGGACCTCCCCTTCTCCCCATCTTTACGTGCACACGGGATTTGCAGGATTGCACTCTGGGGGTGCAGGGACCGTAGAGGTTGCTGTGTTTTCCGAGGGCACACGCTACCCCACGCTTCCCCTTCTCCTCATTAAACCACAGTGGAATGCAGGGAAAGGTACTCAAGTGGTATCTTGGGTGCAATCTACTTTTCCAAATAAATATTTTGACGAAGTTCTCAGAGCTTTCCACAGAGGACAGGGTCCTGTGCAGTGGGTCAGCGGCGGGCACCATGGCACCGCACAACTCCACACCGAGCACCAAGCAGGCAGCACCAGGCCTGCAGCAACCGCAGGAAACTCCTTCCGAACCGGAGCTGTGGCGCCACTTCCCCACAGCCGAGGGGGAAGGCAAGCTTAGAGGTGCCTGACGGGCCACCAGAGGAAGTGTCCCACCGAAAGGGGACAGCACTCACCACGGAGGACCTGGGGTTCAGGAGACAGGACCAGGACGGGAGGAGACTCCTCCGACAAGAGCGCTGGACTCCAGAACCACAGCGCCCCAGGCGCGGAAAGCAACCGGCACCGAACGCCGCAGGCAGAGCCCCAGAAACACCCAGGCTCCCCGACCTGCGCCTGCCCAGAAGGACAGGTCCGCCATCAGGGGAGCGGGCTGTTTCATTTCTGTAAGTACACAGCAAAAGCAGCAAGCAAACAAACACAAATATAGGACTTTCTAACCCAAAGGCGAAAAGTGCATGAGAAGTAAACGTGCTCATCTCCTTCAAATGCTATGTTTAAGGAAATCAGGAATCGGAAATTGGTCAAGGCAAGAATATTTATACCTTGGAAGCCAGCAAACTCTTTAAAGGAGAATTTCAAATTTTCGTCTTTTCGGGAGTCGGTCACACCCGCACAGCAGGGGTCCGCGATTCCAGTCTGAGTGGGGCCTGAGCGGTAACCGCAGGGTAAATGTGAAGATCGACCTCACCCGAGTTCTCACACGACTTTCCCGGGAAGCCGGTGTGGCAGGGGACAGGGGCACGCGCGGGATGGGGAAGGCGGGGAGGAGAGCTAAATCTTCAGTAGACAATAGTTCACAAGGGAAATTTCAAAAATCGAATTCTTTAGAGAAAGCAGCCAACTAAAAGAAGCAAAAGTGATTGTCTGTAGAGAAGAGCCTGAAGTAATTCTTCATAATAACTCTTGTAGAAACATCTGATTATTTAAACTATTTGCATTTTTGTTTTAGAAAATAAAAAACCTAAAAATTAGAAAGTACTGGATTTTAAATTTGCATACCGTGTATTTGTAACTGCTTGCTAGCTCACATCGGGCAGGTGTCTCAGGATGGTCAAGGGCCAGTCTCTGCTCTGTCCGCCTGGCCCCTGCGGGTTCTGTGTGGCCTCCTGGACAGCCCAATGATCTCCAGAATAATCCCACCCAATGCTAGACGCCCCGGTGCCCTGCACTGTACAACTGGACGGGTAAGCAGACTCACGACGTCCTGTGTGTGTGTGTGCGCCTGCGCACAGGAACTGAGGGTAAGAAGGGGAGTAGAAGGTAGGGGAGAGAGACAGGGAGACGGAGACAGAGACAGGGACAGAGACAGAGACAAACATTCCTGTGGCAGAAGAGCAAGAACCTTCTCAGTAGGCCTCTCTGCTTGTGTCTCGTCTGCCCACCCTGAGTGGTAGTGAGCAAACCAGGTGCTGCGGCCTCCAGGAGTGGACGGCGGAAAGCCGTGCCGTGTCCATTCCCATCGCAGTCTTGTTCCCAGGTCAGCTCTGTGTTTCTGTTGTTATTGATTGTGATTTTTGGAAGCAGAGCTGCACGAAGTCATTAGGATGTTAATATATTATGATGCGCCTTCCGTAATTATTGGCTGCTTCACTGCCATCTGGTCAGGCAGGCGATATGTTATACAAAGCAAAAGATGAGAAGCACTAAGTGATAGAATCCAATATATAAAGTAAGATACAGAAATTAAAAATACGCTCTGAAGAGGATATCAATTTGGGGGGAAGAGGTCATACTAAAAAGTCCTCTTTTATTTATTTATAATGTGATAAGTAACACTTTCCAGGAAGGAACTGATATTCAATCACTCTCTAGGTAAGCTTTCTGTCTCAGAGTTTTCTACCCCTCTGCAGTGACCCTGTGGCTGGTATGCTTTGACAGACCAGGCTGCTCCCTTACAGGTGTCAGCCTTTCCTCAGTTATTTTTCTAATCTTCAGTTAGTGTCCAGCTCAATGTCATTTTTCTTAGAACACAGAACAACAACTTCTCTTTGCTTAAGACTACCCTTACAATGTAGAATCCTCGGGGCCGGGGGTTTAGTTCACTGGTACAAGCACCTGCCTGGCAAATGGGAGGTTGAGAGTTCGATCCCCAGTACCAAAAAATAAGAAGAAAAAAAGAAAAAGAAAAAAGAAGAAAAAAATAAGAAAAAGAAATGTAGACTCCTTCAAAATCTTATGTTGCTATTCTCCCGATAGCATTAGACTATGATCTTAATTAGATAAGTGTCCCATGTGTACACTATCGCAACACACACTTTCAAGTTAGAGCTCAGGGATGTGTCAGTGACATATACAGCAAAGTGAAGGACAGAACCATGCATATGTTAGTAGGATGAGTGGAACTGATTCTCTACTTTCTGGGTCACATCTGTCCCTCCCTGTGGTACATTTACCTTTCTTAGGTTTGCTAATTGGTAAGAACATTGCTGTTCCTTTTAATTAAAAGTGAAGCTTTGTGCACTTCCTGGCTTTGCATGTTTCTGATGGGGTCCCCGTGTTTTCACTTCCCACTCTGCACTTGTGAATAACTGACCCTCCATTCATTACTTGTAAGACAATATGGAAAGCTTTTTCATTAGCTTGTCTTTTTCTGCTTTGGATAGGATCATGCATCTCGGTTTCAAGTAGCCAAATTTGATCCTTCTTGGAGCTCTGCAGAAAGAGTCCACTCAAAATATTTTTGAGTCTAGTTTTTCAGGTGTTTGCCTATGTAGATTCTATAGTCACTTTATGAGCACTTTAGCTACCCTGCCTTTCTGGGCAAGGGCTAGATGCAACTGAAGTCAGCGTCTCAAGTGGAACTAGACCTAATCACCACACAGAGGGCAGGCGCTATGCTAGGTAGAGTAAACAGTAACAGTGGGATTTAAAATTTCACAAAGAAGCCGCGCGTGGTGGCACATGCCTGTATTTCCAGCACTCTGGAGGCTGAGGCAAGAGGATTGCCATAGTTTGAGGCAAGTCTGGGATACATAAGTGAGTTTAAGGCCATCCTGAACATAGCAAGACTCCATATCAAAAACAAAAACAAAAACAAAAACAAGAAAGAAAGAAAGAAAGAAAGATAAAATAAAAGAAAGGAAGAAAGATTTCACAAAGACCGTCCAATAGGGTTACAGAAGTTACCCCAGGAACAAAGATCCAGGGAACACAAAAGCGACGAATTTCCTTAGTGTTTATTGTGTAAAATACCTGCGCTGTATGCACTGCAAAGAATCGATATTCCAGAATGTGAAAAATAAAGGATTGAAGACTTCTTTCTTTACCTGCATCATCCAAAACTGGCTTATAACACTGCCAATAACCTACCATAACTGCATTTAATGATTTCTAATCTTTTAAGCTAGTGTGAGATAATAGATATATAAATGCTTTGGAAAGTAGAAAGCGCTCAACAAATGTTACATGCTATTAGTAATTTAACAAGTTTTTCTAATAAAAAGAGCATGTATACCACAGAACTGGTGACTAGAAGATTCTCTTTTTCCATTTTAGACCTTCATCTAAGCCAGCATAAACAAAAACAAATTATCACTTCTATTGTCTCCAAACCAGTTGGAACCACAAAAACTCACCTTTGCATGCTCTTCCTTTGCTAATATTCTGGTTTTGTACCCTGAGCTAAAATGTGAGATCATTTTCCCCCAATTTAATTTTTTTGACAGTGAATATTTATACTAAATTTAAATTAAGTGTAAAAGAGCAGATTGATAAGAACACCAAAAACCTTGTAGATCAACCAATAACACCAGCTGTCCAAATTATTCTACAGCATTGCAAAGGTTCCTCTAAACTGCATATTTATTGCTGGATACATTCCATCCATATGACGTACAAATTTGAGATTTATACTTTTAAACATAATAAGATGGAGTTCTGCCATGCCTACTGGGTGATAAGTAAATGCATACACAACCAATTTGGTTTAAATCTCAGTCCATAATATTTTTGCATTAATCTGAGGCCATACGACTATTGGATGTTTTTTAAGATCAAATACTTAAAAATTGTTGGATGCACAATTTCTTTGCTATATATTTTCTTTTTAAGGTTTCATAGAACTTCAGGTGATATCAGTCTCATTACAAATGTGACAATTTCACTTCCACTTCCATTTTATGCTTTTGTAGAATCCTGGTAAGACAAAGGTATTTATTTATATATATGATGGCTCCAGACAATGCTTGGTTGTCTATAATGAGTCAGTATTTAAAATGTAACTTTTTAATCCTTTTTATGATTCTTCTCATAGCCAATTAATGACTGAAACATGCATGTATTGATAACACTTTTAAGTAAGGAAACCTTACTAATCAAATAAAATAGAAAACGCTGAGCTGAACTGAAACAAAAATTAGTTAATATTTTAAACAAAGGCAAGCTTTTCCTTCAGATCATATGATAGCTGGATTAGGCTAGAAAAGTGTAAAATATTTTTGCTTTCATCAGTAGAAAATGCTTTAACTGGTAAATGTTTTCACTATGTGAACCAGGACCTCTCAAGAACTGAAACAAGCCACATTCACTTGATTCTTTAAAACAACCTTTTGTCTAATCTCTATAGGACCTAAGAGCAAAGAATAGAGAAGGTAAATGTTAATGCTCCCTAGCTCTAAATTCCAGAATTTGAAGCACTTATATTTAAAAGGCTTTAATGTCCTAATAAATAGATGGTATGAGTGGTAGGAATTCTAAACTCAGATTTTCTGCATTATTAATATGCATTATCATTGCTTGAAAACATGCATGTAATTCTCTTGATCTCTTTAAAGACTAGGCCAATCTGCTCTTCAATCAGTCTTAGAATTTGGCTTCAGAGTTAGTCTGGTTTAACTATTTCATTGGGATCTTTCTATTCATAGATTTATTATTGCTATTCTATACTTACTTGTTTAAAATGTACCCTAGCATAAAATTTATTTATGAGTAATACTTGATAAATTCTGGTTTCTGCTGACTATGATTTTGTCTTCAGCCAATATTTATACTACAAAGTGGTTCCAATGTGAGACACCCACAGTTCAGGTGGGCGCTGTACAATCTGTATCAGAAAGGAAGACTAGAATTGCCATTTGTGTATCACTTTGTCTGATCTTTAAAATGTTTCTTTTTGTATAGGATTTTGATGAACATTACATATTTCTACATTGCTATATCTTTATAAATATCTAAATTGAACTTCATTGAAGCTGAGTCTTTATGTATATTATGTAAAGAGGGGTAAGGATGATTGATCTAAAGATTCTTTTAAATGTTGCATTCAGACTTTTGATTTGTTGTCTTTTTTATGATACTTTTTTTTTCCAAAAACAATAAAATGTTTTCCACCCAAGAACAGAGACGTGTCTTTATTACTCCTTTATTGGCCTATGTTACCTACTTTAACAGAAGCTGGAATTCTATTGTTATTGTTCATAATAATAATAAAATGACATGCTCTCTTTATAGCCTAAACAGTTTTTTTTAAATCTCCCTCCAACGTCGTGTGGACTAATCTTCTCCACGACTTGACGTTCATTTTTCAGGCTGTAAAGCAGATTCAATTCCTCCTCTGAGTGCCATGTGGTCTGGTGAGAGCTGGAAGGGCTATGATTTGTTCCTTATTGGCCTTTTATGGAGTCAGCTCGTCTCCAAGGCTCCCCACCCAGCCTCCTGCAATGAACAGCCCTGTTAATACAGTTGGAGACAATATTTGGTGCATATTATAGCTATTGTTGTTCCTGTTGATGTCATTTTTATTGCTATAGACTTTTGACTTATAATAATAATCACGAAATGAACAGAGGCCAGAGCTGTGCAACTCGAGACTTTTTCTTTTTAACTGCTGTTGTCAGCTCTGGTGTGTAACGTGTAGGGTTTGATCATTTCTTTTCCCAAAATAATGTGATAAAGTTTGTGAGAGACACAATTTGGCCCAAGGAATGTTTTCCTTCATTTGCAGTGTATAATATAATAATTCTTTGTTTGCTGAAGGTGGGTAGGAGGAGGTGAGTTTGGGTACCTGCTGTGAGTGTTGAAACTTACAGTCTTTTTACTACTGTAGTGAAAATTCTGGGATAGTAAGCTATTGATCAATAGTCAAATAAATGAATGAACTAAAACTTAAAATCATTTTTATTTAACAAAATTTTTTAATGAAAAATTTCTGATTCTCTCTTGATTCATTTTGTAGTGTAGGCTTGGAGTACCATTGACTCTCAGAGTGCTGAACTGGTCACCAGGACTGAAAGACGCCCATGTGAGACGCCGTGTGCGGCACGGAACCGTCTGCACACGGGGATAGAGTTTCTGTCATGATTTGTTAAGATTCAACAAACTAGGTCAAAAAAGAAACACAGATTTAGCAAACACATATCAAAGAATGAAGTAAACATAAACAAAAAGCCACCTTAAAATTTGGATAGCCAATGGCTTGATGCCTATAAATGGCCTAAAACATATTGAAAGGTGCTCAAAAATAATCCCAGTGACCCACTAGCATGCTGAATGGGAATTATTTTCTAGAGATGAAGAGCAGTGATGGGGGCCAGTGGCATATCCTTAGGGATGCTTTGACATAATTAACTTTACTCGGTGCTAGCCCAAGGCATAGAATTCTGCTGCTTTTAGCTCCAAACACCAAAAGGACTCTCTGGCCTCATTGGCACTATTTCTCAGTCAACTAAACTAATCCACTGTGGACTCTGCATTTGATCCAGTAATAAATGCATAATGAAAGAATCATAAGATTTATAAGTTTATGACATGTATAACTTTTCCTCCTTTAAATTCTGACATGATCATAATATTGCTTATCTTGATAGAGGTTAATTGAAGGTCAAGACTGGCACTGAAATTTTTAAGGAGATATAACATCACCACTTACTCCCACTCTGCCCTTATTTCTGATGTGAATTATTATAAGGAAAGTTCACTGAGTTTATTTAAAGTCTGTAAGCTTGTGTTTCAAGTGTCTGGATTTTGACCGTTCTGGAGGTAGGACCTAGAACACAGAGGCTAATATGTTCACCGAGTCTAATAAATTGTTTCTTTTCTTTTCTTTTAGGGGTGTACTGGAAGTCGAATTCAGGACCTCGTGTTTGCCAGGCAGGCACTGCGCCACTAAGCTTTAGTCCTGGCCCCCTTAAGTTGTTTCTTGAGAAACTAAGTTCAGCAGAAAAACTGAAGATTAGGTATCTGTGGTACTTTTATTACTTTTCCTCTTTGCAAAAACTGCGGGGTTGTGTTACTATTGCTGCACAGTTTAGCAACTTCAGGTTCAAAAGCAGAGGTAATCAGTTGGGAATTTAAAATGTATTTTCATGAGGTTGACCAGTTTTATCCTAGAATAAACCTTATGTGCCAAAAACATGCATAGAAGGTGATATAGAGGGGGAAAACTCCCAGCCTGCTAGACATCTGGTATGAGTTTGTGTTCTCTAAAATCAAAGGATGAATTCTAGGAACAACAGAGGTTAAGAGCAGAATATATTTACTGAGAGAAAGAAAGCTTCTGTCTCAGAGACAGACCAAAGGGGTCCTGAGTGGGTTGCCAAGGACCCTGCCTTTTCTAGGGACTTTTATAAAGCAAAACCACAAGGTGAGTTGGGTCCAAGGTGGGGAAAAGTGGGAACTCACAAGGTGGGCATGAGGGGGGACAGAACTATGGTCAACCAATCATTTATGAGTATGATTGCTCAGATAAAATTGACTAAATCAAGATCAAATGGGGAAGCGAGTCACACAGCAAACGGGCATGAAACAGAGCAGGGGCCCTTCCCATAGGGGCTGGGTCAGCAGCTCCTCCTGGCTTCCTCGGGGTGATCCATACCTACTTAGAACTTCAATCCCTGACGTTTGTCCTTAGGAAGTCTGTGGGTGCATTTGTTCTGTCTTTGGTCTTGAGCTCTGGCCCACGTCAGGAGGTGTCTGTCTCTCCCGCAGTTGAAGGTATCTGGTCTTCTGAATTTCTTCCTTCCAGAGCCCAGCCGTCTCTGACTGCCTGGAATATTTTTTATCTAACTTAGCTGACTATAACAAAGAGAGAAAAAAAATGAAAAATTGACTCTTCTGTGAATCTGAATCCTATCTGAGCCCTCAGAAACTGGTGTCAGAAAGGTAGTTGTTAAGAAGAAATTTTCTGAAAAGAAATCTAATGATTATTTTGACATTTTTAGTCATATTTACCCTCCTCTTTTATCAGTGGGCATCCTATGAAGCTTGGATCTTATTTCCATGTCCCTATACTGAGATACATACAGTAGTTTTTTAAATAACAGATGAACTTTATGAGAATGTGCCTTCACTCCAGTATTTCATTTTTCCTTTTATAAAATAAAACAAGATAAAAAATTAAAAACCTTTTGTAGTGAATTAGGACATGTTTAGAACGTAAACAATATTGAACCACATACATTAAACATGGTGTTGTTTTTCGTAAACAAAAATATAGATAGGCTAATTGGGTAGTTATTTTGCTAGGGTCAAAGATTAATTATGTTTATTTGAAAACTGCTTATAATACTACTTTGGATGTATGAGGCAACAAACAAACAAAAATAGAACGAGCCTCTCAGCGCGGACGACTCTCCGAGGAAATAGGTATTCCCCAGGACGTCTGCCCGGCTGCGGCTCGGAAGCCGTCCAGCAGCAGCCGCCTCCCGTCCCGGGCGTCAGTCATTTCCCACACGGCACCTGGACCTGAAACCAGGCTGCAGATTAATGTACGTTTACAACAAAAATTTAAAATTTAAAAAAGCTCCCCAAATGCTTCTTACTTTGTAACAAGGCAAACAGAAAAAGAGAATGCTGCTCATGTCTGACTTTTCTGATGTATGATTTTTCCCTGTCGTCTGACTTAGCCCTGCCAGAAAACCCTTCAGCCTTTCACGTTCGCTGTACCTGGGAAGCTGCTCTTCCCGGCAGTGTAGCTACGTGACTGCTTACCCTTCCAGTGGCAATCAGGACTCGCTTGTCCAAAGACGCTACTGTTCAGTAATAAAGGTTAATCATTTAAAATAAATTATGTACTTTTGCTCCCCAGTTTTAATGAAGCATTTGGGCAAGCAGAATTATTTGTACCTATTATCTATGCTCTATTTTTTAAAGATCATTATTAGTTTTTTCCTACATGAACCTGCCTCTTTTTATTTACTAGTTTAAAGGACAAGCCTATGGAATAAGACTCCACTGCTCTGATATATAGAATTATTTTACTTTTTAAAAATTCCTAATAAAAGAAAAGATGAGCATATTACATACACTGACGTTCTTATTAAATCTCAAGCCCTTTTTTGGGTTTAACCCTGAAGAAGTAATCAATGCTAAGGTCCTACAAATAAAATTCTTGTGTTTATTTAAGCCATTTTTGAACATATAAATGTTTAATATATTTAAGTCTTTCTCTTTAAAGTTAATAAAGCTAGAAATGTCTTCCTAGATAATAATTAAACTGCTATTAAAAATAATGTATATGCTAGAGGATGACAGGTGTTAACACTGAAAGAAATAATTGACATGTACTGATTGCTTGCCATTTGGCAAATTCTTTTACATATATTCTTTTACTTATTCTTCACAAGATTGCTTCAAAATTAACATTAGCATCTCTGGCTCTATATCTGAGAAACTGATAACTAGCAAGCTTCTGTAAATTTCCCAAGTCACGTAGCGGGAAAATGGAAGACCAGGATGCAAGCCCTCAGTCGTCTTCGCACATGGCCTGCACGCTCTCCACTGCACCGCACCACCGTGTTGGCTTTTTAAATCGTCCCGTTCAAATCTTCCAGCTGTGCACATGAAGAAGCTGAGGCCCTAGAACTGTGCTGACCGTGGCTGGAGCTAGGACTCTGCGCTTTCCACTCTGAGGGCACTGGATAACTTGAAGCCAACTTTAGAGACTGACTGACTAACGAGTAAGCAGAAGTGGAAGGAGATACAGCACCGTGCAGGCCACTGAGAGACAAAACAGCTGTCAGGGAATTAGGCCCTGGCCCCGTCCTGTCTTTTACCACCTCTGTGATCTTGAGCATGCTATTCAACTTTTTTCTGGACAGGTTGTCCATTTCTAAAATAACTGAGCTTCCAGCCTTGGAGAGTTGTTGCAAAAATTGAATGCCTGAACTAAAAAATAACTTCCAGTTATGGAATATTTTATAATGTAAGTAATTTAAAATCCACAGCAGTGTGCATTGAAGTATACACAGCTCAGAGCACACATAATATGCAGTCACTTCACAATGCAAGCCCTTCAGGGAAATGGTATGTGACACACCAATTAGTCCTCCCTAGACAGTAACGCTGGGGCCAGCTGCTGCACAAGTCAAGTCAAATCTGACTGCCAGACAACAGAAGCCAATGAAAGGACTCGTTCCGGGTGGCTCAGGCACCTCCAGAGGCCGAGGCACCCAGCCCCACTGACAGCTTTCACTTTTGCAGAGAGCGACCTGGGCTGTCCAGGTACGCAATGGTTTCTGTGTGTTCACAGGAACAGGAGGCATGAACGCTTCCCAGTTGTGCATAGGGAAATGATTCTTAATCTAGGTCTTCAAGACAATAGTTCATTTACCTTATTTATCTTTTCCCCAGGTGTAATTGTAACATTCTGGATACAGGAAATGATGGTGCTCACAGTTATGGAAGAGGATTAAATTTTAGTGAGTTGATGAAGGATAGGAAGTGGGACAAAAGCTTGACATTTACAGGAGGTTGGACCATTAAGGGTTAACAAATAATCTATTAACTTTCAGTTCAAATAATGCACCAAGGTTTCTTTCTGAGAACCTGAAAGGCCAGGAACGTGATGTTTCACACAGTTCTGTAAAAATGACCTGTGACCTTTGAAGATGACATCCTGTCTTAGAGTAACTCGTATCTCAGGTTTTCCTATGCTGCGTCTCATTGTACCCTTCAAGCTCTCTTGGGAAGCAGTCAAGACCATTGCAGTGCAGGACGCTGGGACCAGCAGAGCTGGGGGCTCTGTCTACTGGGTGGACACCGTGGCCTCAGCCCTAGGGGATTCCGACTCTTCCCAGCCATCCGAAGCTGCTCCCTCAAGGAGGGGATGTTGAACAGTGACCTTACCATCTTTGACTGCAGGCTCCATCAATAAATCTAGTAACTCCTTCATGCATACAAATCTGAAAATAAAAAATTTTCTAAAAATAAAAACTAAATCAAACGCTTTATGCCAGTTACTTTTTTAAATCTCAGATTCAAGCCACAATTCCTTTTGAATCCAAAGGAAAGTTTTAGTTTAACGAGAAAAATGTAAAGCAACGAGTTTAATTCTTCCCAGCTCAGATTGCAAACAGTCTCTCTTCTAACCTAGTGTGTCTTCGTGTCCCTTCTTGTCTAGCAGGAGTCTCGGGAGTGCTGTTTTTGAAGTTCCATCAATCTATTAAACATTAGACAGAAGGTTTTAGGAAACAGGCCATGTGTATTGTGACGTACAGTCCTGGAAAGAAAAATGATCAATCTGTGTATTTGCCTTTTAACTAGTTGTAGACAAGTTGGCCACATCCTTGGCACATTAATGAATTCTGTCATCTCTCATCCCCACTGCTCTCTTATTATATGAATTCAGATCTCCGTTTGGCAATAAAAATAAAGTCCTTGATTTAAGTTTCTCCTTTTAAGTTAGGGCTCATCATCCCTAATAATCGAGCAATTGGATACCATAAGGAAAACAGAACATTTTGCGACATGATTTGTAATGTGTAACTTGAACCGGTTTTTAGGAAGAATTTTCTACAAGATATTCGCAAAGACATATTTTTGAAAGAGCTTCCTTTCAGTGGGCCTGTGATCCTACACCTTTGTGGGGCTCTTTTTTCCTTCTTAAAAAAAAAACACAGTTCCAGATATATGCAGGAATTTAGAATGTTATTGAAAATATAGGGGCTCTTGCATTTATTCATGAATAGATTTAAATATGTTATTTAAATCTTGACCGGTACCAAAACATATATTTGGTGCATTTGATTTCTCCCAATCTGCAGGCAAGTGATTGGAAAGATAGCTCACAAGGCCCTTCTACTTTCCCCCCACACTGCCTCTCTCCTGAAGAGGCCTTTCTAGAAAATAGGGCTACTTTCCCTAGCAGCTGGTCTCTTTTATCTGGCACACTGATTCCTGGCTCCTTTTTATCTAGGACAGCCTATTTATAAATCAAGTCTAACCACTTAGATCTTTCCACTAGTAGCCTCCCTTCCATATTTAAATTAATCTTTAGGAAGTGTTCAAGTTTTCCCTAGTGACGTGGGTTAAGAATTTAAAGATCTTCCTCATTCATTAGATAATGTCAAGAGAACAAAGAGTGAATAGAACATTAAAGAATAAAGATCTATATATACTAGACATTATCTTGAAGTAAGTAACTGTATCTATACTGTGAGATATATACATATATATGCTAATTTTAACAAAATATTTCTCTGTATTGCAAAATTTTTCTGCCTTTTTCAATTTGGACTCTGATTTTTTAAATTTCATCATTAAAAACTAACAGAGAAGGCCATCATAATACATCTGATTGACTTTTGATTCATTTTTCTGTGCTATGAATTGCAAAATATTTTATTTCCTTAATGGCAGTGCTTCTATCATTATTTTCTTTTTTTTTATTTAAGAGAAAAAAGACACATATAAGAAAGACATATCTATCATTATTTTCTCCATCTTAAGGATTGCTTGCCTTGGGACAATTTTCATTCATTCATTATTTAAATTTCATTTAATTAATTATATCAGAATGCTATTTGTCATAAAAATAGCTTTCTCCTTACAGCAGACCCAAGTTCTTACCCTCACGAAGCAGATCTTCTAGCATAGGAAAGAGAAGTAAACATACAGCCAAAACCTACTATCTTTTGTTAATCCTACGGGGCAAAAATTTTCCTGTTTGTAACTGATGACACTTGACAATCACGGTTGTCCAGGGGACAGTGATGAAGATCCTCAGGCACAAATGGAAAACCACTGCTCTCCAAAATTACAGAATTCATGTCAGCATCTACACAGGAATTGAACACAACAGTGGAATGGTCTTTGGCTCCTAAAAACCAGTTTTGAGGAGGAGATGAAAAGAGACAGGACCCTGAGTTTACCAGGGCCCCCAAACTGCAGATTTTAGCCTGTGCTTCCAACACCATCAGTGAGAATCCTCATCTGACGGAGAGGGGTGAAAGAACCCTTTCCTCTCTAAGACTATAAGCCTCAAGGAAAAGTTAACAAGTTAATACACCAACCCAATATCTATCATCATTTTTTCAGGCTAAAATGCAAAGTGGGGGTCCTTAGGTCTGACACTTCAAAATCTCTGCGTGATATACTCTCCAAGGAGGAATTTGTATTTTCACAGCATATAAATTAGACTTTTTATGGATAGTGCACTAGAGCATTTATACAAAAAAATTATAATGTAGTAAAAAGTATAAAAAGACCCTCATGTTACACATAAGAAACTTCCCCAAGGGGTTCAACTTGTTTCCCACTTGTCAGCGATTCGCTTATAGATTTTTCTAAAACGTGCCAGCTGAATTTTATCATCACATGTTAGAAGGTAAGTCTCCTTGCCTGCCTTAATTCGAAGCAGTGCTGTAAGTTACATGTTTATTATAAGTCCTATGAATGTTGGAGCACTATCCAACCAAAAGCATATCTTCATGTACTGATTTGCGATGATATATATTTACTTTATTTCCAAGTGAGGTCTGAAGTTATTTCTCATATGTCTTTATGGTGGGAATGATATGTAACTTTTCTATTCCTTTTTTTTTTGTTCTTTTTTGGGCAAATTTTCGTTAAACTGCTTGGGGGACTATGGCAGCACACAAGCCTTCTCCCCCAAGTAAACAATCTTTGCTAGGTCACCAGTGATGGCTTATTTATTTCAGTCCCAGAGTGTAATGTCATTGGCACTTAAATAATGACCCTGTCTTCAAATGTATGGCTTTCAAGTTTTTATTTTATGCATTAAATGCACAGCTGTTGTTTTATCCTTGACATTGCTGTTGATTTGGTAAGAAGAACCTTCAGAATTTTTTTAAATAAAACAAACAAAATTCCACTTTCAGCAAATTCTGCAAGCTGTCTCAACTGCCTACAGTGACACCATCAAATGACAAAACCCAGAACCTCCTAGAAAGCAGAACTCACCTTATAAAAGTAAAAAACAAAACAACACACACACACACACACACACACACACACACGACAATCCTTTAATGATATTTCAATGAAGACAGAACAGGACCAGGATTACACATTCCTTGAACTTTCATTATATTGTATAAATACCCTTGACAGCAAAAGACAATAATGGGAAAGAAATGTGAATTAGCAAGTTCCAAATGTTCACTCACTTGATTCTAAAAACACTTATGCTTAGGCAAGAAGTACATATCCAGAAAATCTGGCCCTCCCAATTCATAGGACCATCCCTGAGAAAGTTTAACCAACTAAAGGTGCCTATATTAGTCACTTTCTTGTTGCTGGGACAAAATGCTCAACTTCCATCACTTAAAAGAGGAGAGTTTCATTGTGGCTCACATTTCCAGTGGGTTCAGTCCATGACTGGTTGACTCTAAAGCAGAAACAGCATAGTGAGAAGACCTGGCAGAGGAAACCTGTGCATTCCATGGCAGCAAGAAAGCAGGGAGAAAAGGGAAGAGCCGGGAGGATCTACCATCCAAAGGTTATGTGACCCACCTTTTGCAACCAGAACCCACCAACTAACAGCACGTTCAGAGTTATGAATATCAGCAGACTAATCCCCTGGTGGGCATAGCACCTCCATGATCTACTCCCCTTCAAACACATGAGATTTTGGAGGGACATTTTACATACCATAAGTGTCCAATTAAGTAATTTTTAGTAAAGACTCATCGTGACTTAAGTTTTCTATCTAGATTCAGTTTTTTGTAAGTCTAAAGACCCAACCAAAATTTCTCATTTTTTAAAATTCCTCTTTTAAAAATTCTGTTTGTCATATGGTAATGCAAACTATTCTTTATTCTTACGTTCTTGAGGAGGGTGTGTGGTATGTTGAAAAGAAAAGGTATGAATTTTCAAATCAGTGAAACCTCAGTTAAAGTTTTACTTATATTATTTAACATCATATGCCCTATAAAACAATTACTTATTCCTGTGGTTTGTATACTATGAGATACAGCTGATGCTGAGAACAAAATAATGTACCCATCCCATAGCAGGTTTTAAGTAGGTGTTTACTTTTATAGTTTCTACTCAGTTTCTTTCTAATTGAACAAAATATTTGGGCGACTCAACCCTCATAAAAATTAATTTTCTTCCCATCAATTGAAAGAGTTTTAGTAATGAAAATTGATACAATATGATAATTCAGTATAAAATTATGACATAGAGAGGTAAAATAAACTAGCATATTTTAGTTAAAGGAAAAACTATCCAAATAGTAGATTATCAGTTTCCAGTCTTTCTATCACTAGCAGTCTTTTAACCAACTTCTGTCCAAATCCTCTTTAAATGACTCTGAAGATGCAGGAAAGGTAAAATTACATCAACACTGAAACTGAAGACTTACAGATAAGCTGTGAAGATAACTTTGAAGGGATCTCCACCAAGCTGAGGCTAATGATGCTGAAACTGAGAAAGCCAGGAACCTAAAGGAAGCTCTGTCGTAGCACAGCCCCCTGTAGCTGGAGAAACAGATGGAACACGTTTTCCCTTGTTGCGCTCTCTACCTCCCGTGGGAGACATAGCTTCTCTTGGGCTATTGCTGGAAACAGTAGAATTGGCCAATAAGCTGAGACCAGTGAAGCAATTTATAGAGAAGCCAAAGATGTAGCGTGACGTGACCATGGAAGTCATGTGGAGGGCGCAGTCGCCATGGGTTGTCAGAAACTCAGTCACCCCTACAGCATTCCTGGCCGCATCTTTTCCTCATTGCTCGTGGAACCAGACAACCCTCCTCCCCGTCCTCATCTGTAAATGCCTGAAAATTGCCTCTCAGTCTCTTCTTGCTGGGAAACTGGATTCTGAGATGACCAGGACACTGTGTCTCCTTCACTGGTTTTCATGGAAGGACTATAACCCCCACAGCCAGGGGCCGGGAGGAGCAGAGGGGCCCTAAGCCCAATGTGGGAGGCACCCGCCACAGTCAAATCCTGAAAGGAGGAGCGGTCACTGAAGATCCAGGTGGGACTGAATGTTGGGTATAATTATTAAGCACATGCAAATTTCATGATGACATGTGTGGGACCTTACAGCTGTGGCATAAAACCATGTCAGCAAAATCAAATCACCTCAGGTTCAGGTCTGTGAACGTTAGGAACTGGATTTGACATGGAGCAGACCAACTTGCCGTCCACTGCTAACTCCAACAGGGGGCTCACCCAGTTTCAGTAGAAGGCAGGTGCCAGGAATCTGAACCATGTCTATCACAGCTTATTTTTTATTGTCTGGAATAATAGTGCCTGACATTTAAGATTTCATTTGTTGAATGGCTGAGAAAAGAGAGGAAGGGTAATCCTTCTGTCTTGTTATTAAATATGAGGTCGGCGTGCCTTTCCTCTCCTTCAAAGATGAAGGTAAATATAACAACAGAAGTCCTATAAAAAAGTTTAGATTAAAGGAAAAAATTATCCAAAGATGAAAATTTTATTCTGAGTCAAAATACCTATTTCAAGACTGGATGAAAAATTGTGATACAGTAATACACCATAGCTCCCAAGGAAAAGACACTGGGGCAAGAGAGGAAAAGGAGGTGGAAATAGAGCAAGAAAAATTTCAAAGTTAGAAACCACACTGAAAGGGATTTAGGTAAGATGGGGCAAAATTTAAAATTTTTTAAATGCTATCTTTGAAAACACAAATTTCAACTAAAAAGTAAAACACTAAAATGTTAAATTACTGACTCTGAATTGGACCACTGTTTAATAGTTTTCGCTGCTGTTTTTTACTTCTCATTTCTTTCTCAGATTTGATTGGATTCATTTAAAAATAACTTTAAACTCTTTTTTTTACATAAGAATCAATATGCCAATTAATGTCAATAAAAGTATTTAGATTTTTTAAATCAGAGGTGAAAATGTTTACGGACTCCTTTGTTCTTTGAAACAGACTTTGTTAAAAGTACTTGTATCGCAACCTAGTAATTTTCTTTCACAGGATCTACATGGCCATTTAATGCCGCAGTGTGTTCAATGGTGAATAGCCGGAAGCGGTTTAATTTGCCGGCGACCGAGACCAGAGACGGAACCCGTGGTGCATTCGCACCCGGGAGCACTGCGCAGTCACTGAGGTCATATTGCCGAGGACGCTGCCCTCATCCATGGGAAAGACATTAAAAGTGACTGAAGTCGCAGATTTTCTTTAAAACTTACGTGATACGCTGCATAAAAAGTACCTCTTTCAGCTGGTGTGGTGGTTGCCGTCTGTAATCCCAGCATTCTTGGGAGGCTGCGGCAAGAGCTTGAGCCCAGCCCAGACAATTCACAGACTTAACCAGACCCTGACTCACGCTAAAAAACTTCACAGTGGGGCTGGGGCTGCAGCTCAGTGTGAAGGCCCTGGAATCAATCCCCTATACTGCGAAAGAAAGTTTAAAGATAGAGAGAGAGAGAGGGAGACAAACAGTGCTTTTTTAGTGTCTGTCACAGATTAGGCCCTCCATAAATTTTAACTATTATTATTTTTTTAGTATATGTGCTGCTGAAGTGAGCATAACAGTTATTATTTTGAAGACATATGAAATATTTATGATATAACAATATATAAATAAAGTAGTATACATGAGTGTGTGTGCAGGTGCGTGTGTATATAAGAGAAGCCTAACAGTGCTGTCTGCATACACCTTCACACCCACAAGCGTGTATGAACACATCAGAATCTCAACAATCTTACCCTCTAGCTGTAGCGGATAATGTGCCCCTTTCCCCAGTCAGAGTCCTTCAGTTTCGCAGTTGCCCAGGTAATAGTTCCTGCTCCAGTTCCAGTTGCTCCTGTCTCTGAGAAACGGCCGTCACTGTGATACAGAGGTGGTCACAATAATACACAGTATAAATCAGTTCTCAATTGTCAAGCCATTCTGCCTCTGCACTTCCTGCTTGTTTATCGAATATAAGCCCTGGACCACCAGAGATCAGGGCCTGATATTCCTGGGATGCTCCTGATCAGTGCCTGATGACGTAAGTAAATTCGCCTCCAGATCCTGGGTGTTGATTTGGTGTTTCTCTTTGCCGTCACATAGCGATGGATTGGGAACATTGTTCTTTGTATTTCTGCAAATTTGCAAGATTTTCTACTTCACTTTTAACATCAGGAAAAGCAAATAAATAGGCGAAAACTTCATACTGTGGTAGTTTTACATAGGACCTACATGACCCACAGTAGATCTTTAACAAACATTTGTATGATAAGTGAATAAATGAGAACCAGATAATCTTGCATTCTAAGTCATTCTGATAATCCTCCCAAAGCTTGGCTTTCACGCAGAAAACCCTCTGCTGAGAGACTTTCTGATTCATTATAAACCAAGAAAATGAGTCCAAGGATTTCCCAAGGATGGTAGGCAGGGATCTAAATCACCTAGAAAATGACCTTTTTAGTTCCCACCAGTTTGCCCTGCTCCTCGCCTGCTGCCGCCCATGAAGTTACTTCCATATCCCAACAAGATGCGTTGTTCTCACCTTCAGCAGTTCTCCTGCCCTCCGCCCATCACCCTCTACCCACCTCCAAGGCCCAGGCCAAGGAGCTTTGCCCACACCCAGAACATGGCTGCACTATTCCTTGCTGGGTTCTCATACTTGACATAGTGTTATAGATTTTTAATATGGCCTGTCATAGCCTGTCCTTAAGATGTTTTATTGTTTGATTTGATAGCAAGTAAAAGTTATTTTTCTAACCACATTATTTTTCTCCTTTTTCTCCAAAGCAGATGTGTCTTTTCTCTACCTGTTGAGAAAGAGGATGAAATGTTTCCTTATTTTTCACACATAAAAGCTCTTCTTTAGACAACTTTACTCTGTAAAAGCACAAATATCTCAAAATTTCCAAAGGTATGAGTGGATGTAGAGTAAATAGGGAGAAAGTAAAACTCTATCTCCCACAAATCCTTGTTCCCCAGGACCAGAAACAACCGCTCTTGCCACTGTAACAGAAAATGCCCCAGCCCCGGCCAGTGCACTTCAGCTCCTTAGTTGCCCAGGTAACAGTCCCTGTTCCAGTTCCAGTTGCTCCTGTCTCTGAGAAACGGCCGTCACTGTGATGCTGAGCCGGTCACTGTGATGCGCACTGTAAGAACCCATCCCCAGTGGACAAGCCGTTCTGCCTCTGTACTTCCTGCTTGCCTGACCCATATAAGCCCAGACCACCAGAGATCAGGGCCTGGTATTCTGGGAAGGATCCTGGTCAGTGCCTGTGAATGTAAGTCGATCTGCCTCCAGGCCCTGGGTGTCGTTTTGGTGTTTCTGTTTGCCATGGCACCATATCTTTGCATATGTTTCCACAGTTATTCTACACCTACTGAAGAACACACATGTATCTTTAGCAGAGGTCGTATTCTATATTTATTCTTCTCACACTTTTGTTTTTAGATTTGACATATTTGGGAGATTGTTCTGTATCAGTATACTTGCAATGACTGTGTAATGTTTCATTACGAAAATGGACCAACATTGAGTTCAGCGATGGTTATTATCGATGGATGTTTCGATGCCTGTGACCGCTAGGGTGGAGTGTCCGCTCGATGGGCTTTGGAACCTGCCTGTGGGATCGGTAGGACATACTTGTGTGTGAGTCTGCTGAGTCGTGCGGGTGGGTTCTGTTCCTGGTTCCCCCCTCTCCCCTGCTCTGCTCCCAGCGTGCTGTGAACTAAGCAGTTCTGCTCCACCACACCAGGATGTTCTGCCAGGCTGTTCCTGCCTTGGAGCTGGAGGATCACGGACTGAATTCCCTGAAGCCATGACCCAAGCTAAACCTATCCTTGTTTAAGTGGCTGCTGTCAGGGATTGTGTCACAGCATCAAGAAAGCTGACTGGTGCCCTTGTGTGCAGCCCTTTGCAGTTACAATCTGAGAGTACAGAACCCCTCACGTAGGCCATTTCACACATGCAAATAGGTCCATAGTACAAACTCCTAAATTTGACCTCATATGCAGCTTGAGTTTTACAAGAACTTCAAAATCAGATTCTCCACTTTCAAAACAAAACCTTTTCTACTTAACAAACATTCTCTGAGTTACAAATGAAGGTCGATTAATATCTGTATGATGTGGCACTGTCTTAAATAAGAATTATAAGTGATTTCCTTCTTAGAATGTTTTCTTATAATGTTGTACATTCCTAGGCCTATCATTGTTTTTGTTGGAGTTGTAAATGTTGTTTAACTTCCACTATGTTTTTTATTAGATTTATGGTTTATAGATAAATGTCATTGATTTTTATTTATTAATTTTAGGTCCAGTGACTCATCAAATGTCCTGCTCAAGTTTTTTTTTATTATTATTATATGGTGAACAGTTATATTATGTCTAAATTCCATGCCACTTTTTTCTCACCTAATTTATTATTAGTACTTTTGGAATACAACTGAATAATAGTTTAGCAAGTTCAGATGTCTGATTTTTTAACTGACATTAATATTTTAATACTGACTCTCAAATAATGTTATTATTTTTTAATATCATATCTTTCCAAAGTTTTAGTGAGCTATAATTGATGTACAATAAATTAAATATATTTAAAATTGACGATTTCACTCATCATTAGGTAAGTGAATCCCTGAGTACCACCAGCGTAGCTGGGATAAGGAGTGCATTTATTGCTTCTCAAAGTGTTTTTTTTTTTCTCTATTTTTAAATGAAGACCTGCCATTGACTTCACATACTGCTATAGTTAGTTTGCTAGGATTTTGTTGATGATTTGGACATTTCATTTCATAAATTGCCTTTTAGAGATCTATGAATATAACCATGAATTTCCTTTTTGAACTCTTAATATGATAAATTATTTTTTTTTTATTTAAGAGAAAATAGATACAGAAGCTAGAAATAAAAGTCAAAAAAGACAGACAAACAACAACAACAGATCTGATATGATAACATTGTAGGTTTACACACTGAGGTGGTTGAAGTTTGGCAGTAGTTACAATATTGCATATCATTACCTTCCTAGGGGTTGGGGATATTGACAGATATAGAC